>CAIGRO010073501.1:0-12139 GCA_903798355.1 Fraxinus baroniana
GTAAACAAGTCAACAATTGAGGCTTCCCCCCTCCCCTTTTTTGTCATATATATAACAGTGATCTGTGAGTGAAAATGGTTTCAATGATGGAGATAAAATGGGAACAAAACATTAATTAGTGGGGGATACAATTGGAAAGATAAATACGTCAAGAATAAATAGTAAACTGCGGATTACCTCTTTTAATAGAAGAGGGATTACCTCGATTTTCATCTATAAGTGCTATTTGTGTCAATTTCCCTTTTACCTTGGGCATCATTGAAGGACCAAAAGGCAGTTATGATAAGACTTCGTGTCTTTAGGCCCGTGCTTAAACTCAAAAATAGGGATGACGAAAAAATCCGACAAGCCCGATACCTGTGGGGTCTCGCCCCAAACGGGGTAGGGATTATCAACTTAATCGGGTATTCGGGGCAGGGAATTTTGCCCCGAAGTGGGTTCGGGGTGGGGACGAGTAACGGGCGCCCCGCCCCGCCCGGTTTAATAAATTTTTTATTTTTTTTAGAATTCTATGTTTTAAATGAAAATTTTAATTAGTTTTAATAAAAAATGGAAATTAAAATTATTTGACTCAATCTAATGAATGGGGGAAATAAAAAAATTACCAAAACTTTTAAAAAAATAAAAATTAAACGGGGTGGTAAACGGGGTAAGGGCCCCGCCCCGCCCCGCCTTAAACGGGTAACGGGACGGGGATGGGACGAGGAATTTCTTAATGGGTCGGGGGTGTCCCGCCCCGTTGCCATCCCTACTCAAAAAATTGTTGATACTTCCAACTTGAAAAATCAGTGGCAACCACCAATCAGTGTGTGGACAATAAAGCTTCCTCTCTGTTAACTCTTAAGAAAAAAACCTCAACCGTTAAAAATAAATGCTTGATTGAGCTCACAGAAATGGCAGCTTCGGCCGGAGGATCCATTGCTGTTTCGAGCTTTCCATCTTCTTCTTCTTCATTCAGCCATAAATCCAGGCCGCGCTCCAACCTTCCACGGGTATTCACAACTAATTTTGTATATATGCACACACACACTCAGCTTTCCATGTTACTTTTTTTCACTAGTAATCTATTAGCATCGAGTGGCAATTGAGGAGGAACTCTATTAATGTAATTAACTAGCTTGACTCGAACTTACAAGTTTAAGAGTAGGAACTCGCGATTCTCACATTCAAATTCTTGGATAGTTGCTGGTAGCCATGAATTCTGCGATCTGTGTACACATTTTCACCTTTTTCGCGTAGAAAGACCATAATATGGCGTGCGACAATGGCAAATTTGGATATGAAAGAAACTTTTTTCTACGTGAAACAGGCAATTAAACTAGTCAATCCAAGGCAGCGAAATATAGCCTGCTTGGCAGTTCAAGAATCACCTACATCCGCAGGTGGTTTCTTAGTGAATCTGTGAAATAATGTACCAGTAATGTTACAAATAGATTTTTGTTTTTCAAAATAGAAGTGGCCTTATCTTCCATATATTTATAACTGTAAAACTAGTTGCTGCTGAAACAAAGGAGAAAAGGGAGGAGAAGCCAGCTGAAGAAACAGCACCCTCGAAGCCGAAGCCGAAGGCTGCAGCCAAAGCTCCAGCCAAGGCTTTGCCTGAGTTGATGGAAGAGGATGTTATCCCTACACTCAAAACCACTCTACAAGCTCAAGATGATATCTCGAAACTCGAACTATCTTTTAATGATAACAAGGTCAGCTCTATATATGGGATTCATACCTATAAACGCACACCATTACGGAAGAAACAAACTTATTCATCTAAATTAATGTTTTCAATACGCCTTCTCAAGAGCAAGATTGAAATCATCACCTCCTTTTCCTTCATAGAAAAAACTTAACTTTTAAAGAGGACTACGTCTTCAACGTGAAAGGACAATAAAACCCAGTATTTTGCTGATTTGTACTTGAATGAAATTATATGGACAGTTGGAAGGTTCATTTCTTAAGAAGGGCAACCCTTACTCATTTTGGGCATTTTTCCCTGACGGAAATCTCACGGGTATGTCTAATATTTATAAATTAAACCATGCTTTGCTTGTTACACACAGGATTGCTTGTTAAACTCGATAGTTTTCTGATGACAGGTCCCAAAGGTTTCTCTCTGTCTTCGTATGGGACAGAAGTGAGCACTGTTGAGCCATTTCTAGTTGATGAGAAGAAACCAACCGCCAAACATGTTGTATTCTGGGTTGAAAAGCGTTTGGCTGCTCAAGGAATTATTCCAGTGTGGAATGATTGACAATTCTCTGAGTAACAATACCTGCAACTTTTTCATTTTTGTTGATGATGATCTAGCATCTTGTAAATGAAAGTAATTTTTATATTATTTGCATAAAGAATAATTGATTTAATTTAGGAATATTCGCCTGATACTATATTTTCAGCTAACATAGATTATTGGAGCAAAATACAGTCTACATATATACCAATCAACCAAAAGAAGTTCAAAAATATAAAAGATATCAAAACCTCCAATGTAAGTAAATACTAAAACCTCCAACTTACTTTCACCTGACAATTATGTACAGAACTAATAACCGTTTTACCCAATGAAATAAAATATAAAAAGGCTCTTATAAAAATAAAAAGTTCATAGAAAGTTTGACTCTGACCGGACTACCTAGGCAGTTTATTTCACTATACATATATATATGTAAAAGGTGCCAACTAAAGTGAAGCAGTCAGAAGCAACATTACTATCTAAAGGAAGGAGAACCTCTCAAGATTGATTTGGCATCGGCATCTGCATCTGCATCCGCATAGATGTTTGAGGAAGAATGGAATTAGCAAGCTCTTCATTCAGTTTCACAGGAAATGGTGGCATCTGCTTTGGGAGTGCTGCCTTCTTTGCCTCAATCCTATAATTGGCATAATCTTTGTTATGATCTGTTATTATCTAAACGTGTACCATGTATATCTTCCTATTGATGAGAGAGCAAAGAGAAATGATAGGTATATTTCACGATCTCTGCAAGCATACCGGAATATAAATATAAACATTTACACGACAACAGTATCAACGACTTGATGTCAATGTGCTTACTATTGATTTGTGTGTTTGATGGGGGTGTTGATGAGTACAAATGATTTCTACTTTCAAATGCAAAGTATAGGCTATGTTCATTTATTTTCGCATAAACTATCACATACAGACCCAAAAATTAAGACAGCTGCAAAAGGACCTTCAGTTATTTGTCATTTATGAGTTACCTTCCTCAATTAGTTGTTCACGTGTTCTCTACTAAAGAGTACCCCAAAAAAAATGTATCCCAGTCAAAGAAGGAAAGTAAGAAACAGAACAGGGTAAGTTTATTGTCTTTTTTCAGTAGCTGGAGGTTAGGCATAGGCGCATACCCCCCCCCCCCCCCCCCTCCTCCCCCCCACCCCCCCCCCCACCCCCNGGAAATTTTCACTTATGGCCCAAACTTTCATTTAATTTGCACTTGGGTCTCCAAATTCAAATATTCTTAGCTCATGGGTTCCCAAACTTCAACTTGTGGTGCAAGTTTCCATCCAAAAGCTGATAAAACCGTGTGGCTCGGCACGCGGCAGTTTTTAGGGTAGTTTTGTGATCTCAGCTCCTCTCTCTCTCTCTCTCTCTCTCTCTCTCTCTCTCTCAAGGTTGTACTCTTATTTTATGATAATAATAAAATATGCCACCATATGTGATTTTAATATTGGGAAAGAAAACAGGCAAACAATCGGGAACGACCAAAGTAGTACTTGAATAAAATGAAAAGATAATGGTAATGAGCTGCAGCAAAGGTGAGAAAGTATTTTGTACAAGCACGAAATTAGTGCATCTATTCTTTGCTAATGATCAAGTGATACCAAAAGAGATGTCCAACAAAAACACAATGCATAAGAGCAGAGTGCATACATACTCATTTAACATAGTTAGAATATTGTTTCGAGTTCGACAGAAGAGGTTGATGTTCTCATGTATCTGCATCAAGTAGAACAAGAAAAATATGTCAATATCATCGGGTCACCGCTAGAAATAATGCTTTGCTGCCATGCTGACAATGAAGCCAATAAACCAAAGTGAGTTTAACTTGGGTGTATCTATTTGGCCTAGGCATTTAGTTTGTAGAGCAGATGGTAATGCATACAACAAAATAGAACCCTAGTTAGAGAGCCAACATACACAGTAGAATCTCTTTATTTCCTCAGTCAGAAAATCAAATAATCCTACTGACCTTCATTTTCTGAACATTCTTTGGTGTCGTCCTAACCTGAAAGAATCTAATTAGTTGTACACATTACTCTCCATGCTGCAACATCTAATATATGCAGTCTGAAAGCCTTTAATCTTCACTAAAAATGACAAAGATCGGGTTTGTTTGGACGTCCAAGCACACAACATTAACCCTCTTTCTATATAAATTAATCTCCGAATGGACAACTGCTCAATCAATGTACTTATCGGTCCAATTATTCTGTTGAAATATATCAAGCCAAGTAAATTACCAAAATAAATTATTCTGCCACCAGTAGAGCAATGAATATTTGAATAGCAGCTCGGACATCTATCAGCAACTGATGGAAGAAGAATATACAGGTTCTTGTGTTAAGTAGTCATTGGGTAGAAGCACATAATAAATAGCACTCTACATACTTTTGCTTGGTACAAATTTTTTACAGCAGTTCAAAAACTAAATATAGATAACTGCAGATTACCTTGAGAGCAGCAAAGTTTGCAGAAATTTGATCGAAGGCTTGAGCATTTTGTTCAAGAAGCTGTCCAGTTGCTCCACCAATGTCTGCAATTAACAAATTTTATAGACCCTTCAAATATATAACCAAGGAACTGATCCATGAATAGTAAAAGGAAATATGGATATGACATCAATGGCCCTGCCCAATAATCTCACAAGTAGAGAGGGGAGGTAATTCCTCTTCATTGATTTTAATCTCATATATGCCCTCTATTCTTTCACAAACTTCTAATAGGGATCTAATCAAGACCTTGTTTGATGCATAAAGAAAAGTTTTGAATTTGAGTGTAAGATGCATATTATTGAGTGGAGAATGCATTTTAAATAGTGATTTGATGGAAAATATGTGGTTAAAAAATAAAGAAAAGTTTTGAATTTGAGTGTAATATTATTTTATTGAAGAATGTGTGGTTGAAAATGAGTTCTGAAAAAATGAATTTTTTTAAGAATGCGGATCAAACGGGGCGCAAGATAACATTATGAAAAATGATAAAATTGACCCAAGTATGCAAAATTTCCATGTTGAACATCTACTTCCCCTCAAAAGATCATTCACACCATAAACGAAATGTTATTAATCACCTAAACCTCAACTATAAAACATTCTCTAATTGATGCTTTGGATTTGGAATCTGACATAGAGCTCAGGGATTGTTTTGGTTACCAAGGTAATCTTGGATGAGAGCCACAAGTCTAGAGAAAGAGGGGCAATTTGCAATAAAGCAGGGAGGATCACTGGTAACGTACAAAGCTTAACATGAAATCGAGCCTGCAATTTTATGCTAATTACCCTAATATATATATATATATATCATTATTCCAATCGGTTGTGGAGAGGGAGTTGCAAACTTTTATAGATGTTGTGAGAGAAATAAATTCTTGATATTTAGAAGGATGCTTAAACAAAAATAAAACAAGATTCTGAGTTGACATACGTGGGATGACTAGACAGTGGAACTAAGTAAAATGGTAAACAAGCCCCTGGTCATTCCTTGCAAATATATTATTTCCTTTCTTTGTAATCAAGAGAGAGAGAGGGCTACCTTTGTATGAGATTTCATCATCATTGTCGATTGACAGCACTGGCTGAGTATGGGTTGCAACTTGAGAAGATCTTAGCAAAGAAACATTAGCCTTTTCCTGAGAATCTCAAAAATCAATGATATAAATTATTAAAAGGTAATGTCTTTTGAAGTAAATAATGACTGATAGTATAAGCTTGAAACTATTCCGAGCATCAGGACTATTAAGTGATACTACAGAAAACTAGACTAACAGCAGTTTGAAATATTGATGCTGCAGGCGCCTGGTGCTCTTTTTTTATACAAAGGATTTCTTTCCCCTGGTCACTTTTGCTAATATGTAATCAAAAATAGAGAAGAGGAGGCCTTCACAATTTGACAACTACAAAATTGAATACCAAAATTGACCTTGCAATACATCATAATCTGTTGTACCATGTAACAGATGCAGCTATAAACTAGTATTATTTAAGAGCTTTATTAACATTTATATTAAATGCCCTACCAGCAATTACTCTTTTACAGGAAATAGCATGGCCCACTATATAAATGAGATTCTTCTTTAGCTTTCTCTTTATGATATGCGGCTTCAGTGGGTTCCTATTGTCCAAAACAACAAATATACCACCCTGATTGCTTGTTAACTTCTAAGTGTACATCTAGCTAAACAGAAACAAAGTAGGATATGTTTATCTTAATTGTTGTTTCTTTACAGCAGAAACTGAGAGTTCATCTCTTTTGACACTTGAAACTTTGCTATTAAGAGCTGTGCCGGCCTGTGCATGGCTACAAACGTATACATTGTGTAGTAAATATGTCCATTGGAGAACTAGTTAATCGGCATAAGACATAGGAAATAAAGAAAGAAGTGACTCGTAGTATACACACAAACAACAGGGAAAGATGATTGAATGCAATAATTAACTACCTTTTTGTCTTTATTTTTCCTCAATGAATTTTCATCATCTTTCCTTTGCTTTCCATATTCCTTCTTCTGTGAAACAGCAAACAGATTGGGTCAGAATTGCCATGAGTTAACTGAAAAGATATAATAAAACAACCAGAGAGTATGCTTCTTATTAACTTCATTCTAGGCTTTTTAGCTCTTATTATACATCACTGTGCAAATTACATATTCTCAATGATCAAATTTGCTTCTAATCATTTCATTCTCTCAGTTTTGTCTCTCCCTTTTCCAAGAATACTAAGTATATATCTCGTCGACCACTCTCACCATTTGTAATACAGTTCATTACTTTGAATGTGTGAAAATCAAAACGTTTGAGTTGATTTCACGTTACATAACTGAAATCACAGATTATATTTTTTCACATACAATCTCACGCCAGCCAAGCGTCCTTTACTTGGAGTTGGAGGTTTATTGCCACTATCACCAAGTTCCATGAAAAACCAATAATTGAATCAACACACTAAAACTACTATTGTTGCCGAACTTTAAACATTACAAATTACTTACAAGTACTTCTTGCCCAATATTTCAAGAACTAGCATGTAAGTATTCGCATTTTCTATGTCACTAATCAAGTGCCTGCCTGTGTGCATCTGATGAGACTGTTCCTTTTTCCTTGTTATTTTTGTACATTTCAGTGATCCCTTAAATGCGTGACTCACAAAGTTTTTTGAAATTTTGCATTATCAGTATAAGTTCATTTAAAAAATGAAAAGCCAAAATATATATACACCATGTTTGATACACATTCTTACAAAAACTCATTTCAACCACACATTTTTCAAATAAAATAATATTACACGCAAATCCAAAACTTTTCCTTATTTTTAAACCACATGTTTTCCATCAAATCACTATTTAAAATGCATTCTACACTCTCAATAATGTGCATCAAACAGGGTCATAGTCTTCAAATGTCGTGATGCTGCATTTCTAAATAAGTAAAAACTTTCGATGAAAAGAAAATTTGGGTGCGGGAACTGCTACCCATTTACTTTCATCCTGGGGACAGGACTTAAATTGACAGCTTTGATTCCATTGAAGAAAGACAGCATTGCCTGTGGCTATACAAGCCACCATAGACCTTCACAGTATTCCTGGTGGTATTTACAAGAAGGAACATTTTTGAAAATATGGAAACACAAGTTCTAATTTTGCAGATAGTCTTCTTTACATGTTAGCATCACTGACCATTGGGAAAGAACCTCATTATTAGTTATTCATGATCTAGAGTTGAATTTAGAATCTGATATCAGAAATTCTTTTCTTTTTCTGAGATTATGTTGCTCATTATAATAGCTGGGCCAAATGATATGTAGCCCGCAGTCTATGAAGCAATACATGGTATTAAAAGATAAGGTCAATTAAATGTGGGGTTATGGGAATCACATTTAATTGGACCTACCAAGTATGGCCATGTAGACTCGTGTTAAATCACGAGTTGGGCTACGTAGCATTACTCAATTAAAATGTCATAGTACAAAAAGAAAAAAGATATATGACCACCTACCAAGCTTTAGAGACTATCTACATCTAAAAACCTTGTGGATGTGCATGCATACTATATGGAACATCACGAACGTCTATGTAACAAAGAGTTATATGTAATCAAACCAGAAACCATAAGAAGAAAAGAACCAAAAACGAAGAGCTCACAGTCATCCATTTGCAGCGCAATGCCACATCACGAACTGTCTTATCATTTAACTGCTGAGCAATTTTAGCATATCGAACTATGATAGTGTCTGAGGTGTATCTGCAAAAGTTACATTGTTTTATCAGGTCAAAGTGTATCATCCATGCATGAGCAACAAAATGCAACACAGAAACAATTTCATACAGAGACACTGCAAACAGCCAATCTAAATTGGCAATGAATATGTCAAAAGTAATATATAGAACGAGAATTCAGATTGCTGCATTGGTTTCACAAAGACCAATGCCTTCCAAAACTGATTGGAGATGAGAGGTAATGTATTAAAGGTTAATGAATTGAACTGAACTGGAACAGCTCTAGTTTAACTCAAAACATTCTTGTATTATGAAGGAACGCTCCATCTCGGGAATGTTGGCATTATTTACAAGTCTTGGATCCCTGTCATGATCACAGTGATATAGTAATGTAAAATCTTGATTTGTTTCCCTTTTCCTTTTTAGTTCATAAAATTCAGCTGAGACCCATGTGTGCATTTGATCTTTTCTGAAGTTGAAAAGCGAGAGCAATTATTTTATCTTGATTTTGTTCAAATGATAATTTGATCTCCAGAAGGCCAAAAAAAAAAAAGTTAAATCTTAATTTAAACTGCTCCTCTAAATTCTCCATCTCAATTTTTCCAAATTTTACTGAAAATGTGCTGCAAGTACTATAAATGAAGCTTGTGGATCTACAATCATATTTTATTGGACTACATCATTCCTCAGTCCTAAAATTTCAATCTTCTTGAACAAAAAATACAGTTCCATTGCAAATTAATTTTCCAAGAAATACAAGTCCATATTGAATGTGTCCAAACCACGGGATTCCACCATCAGAAACATTTCTCAGACAAAAAGACACAAAATACAGTAAATTATAATCCCAAGAATTCAATGAATTTCCAGGACTGAAAACCAGAACTTTTACAAAAACCGACACATGCACATATATCGTATAATTATATAAATATACAACATAATTTCAATCGGCAAAAGATAAATATGATTCAATTTAGAAAAAGAATTGGCCGACTTGGAGAGCAAATCTTCAAGGATGTATTGTTCTTGTCACTAGACCATTTGACGAAGAGGCCGGAGTTATAACTGAGGGCAACATGAGAAGGACCGCCAAAGGAGTTATCAGGAACCGGGAGGCCATTACTGGTGGCGCAGATCACATCCAGTTGGTCATGAGTCTTGTAATTATCAAAATTGTATCCATGACCATCGGAAGGATTCCCAGTCGCGGCCATATATGATCTAAATCTTAATCAATTTGCCCTAGAGTGTTTTTGGGATTTTGTATTCCCAAATTTGACGTTAAGTGAATTGAATAGGTTGCGTGTTACTTTTAAAAAGTAGAATCTGTCTGAAAATAATTTAGCTGACGAGAGATTGAGATCAATAATTAAAAATTATTTTTATAAAGGGGAAAAATTAGGACTATTTCAATAAAATATTCGTATGAAATCAACTATTCGAGTAAATGAGCAGGTTGCTACTTTTAAGAAGTTAGCTAAAAAGCCCCTGATAATAACTCTTTTTGTGTGTAATCATATATGACATTTAGAGAAATAACAAAGAAAATAAAATGTAGGATTTATCCACCACCCTCACCCACCCCACGTCTTTCTTATGTTTTACCCTTACCTCTACCTTCTTAAGGACGGAAAAAACATAAAACCTTAGGCAAAACGTGATAACTCCTATGAAAGATTCTCCAACCAAAAAAACCCATGAGAAGTAAAATCCATCTAAATGTCATGTAAAAAATCCACAATACATCAAAACCCAACTAATTAACACCCTTGGCACAGTTGGAAGGATTCAAGGAATCATTGCTCAGAGTGAAACAACCCCATGAAATCAAATAACAATAAGTGTCCCATCTAAAAATATAATACACGTCTTAAAACTACAAGAGTTAAAAAAGTATATGACTCTTATCATAATCCCTTTAGGATGTTACTAATTGTATAAAGAATACCCGATGGTTACATTAGTTGAGTGGAATTCCAATATTTCTGAACAAAAATTCTGACTCGAAAATTGGATATTTGCACCATTTATGCATATTATCTCCACTAAATTTTTTATTAGCTGTTCATATTTCCTATTTTAGTTTAGGTCCTCTGCTGTGAAAGGTGCTGTTGGAGTCATTTTTGGTCCACATGGATGTGAGTTTTGTTATGCTTACAGCTGGATTTTTGAAAAGTTGCTGCTGCTGCTCTCCTCTCCCCTACATGCAAGCACAAATGGCTTACTTGATTCATCAAGTCAGTTATAATTGGCCTAAATTGATAGTGGAATCAAACCTGGGATTTGATGCCAACGGTTGGGAAAGCTATGTCAGTCTAGTATAAAACCAGACTATGGATATTGGCATCAGTGCGACGCTTCTTGCATTGTAGAGTTTGCAAACTACACCTAATGGTTTTGCACAAAAATGTATGTACATGCATACGCATTCATAGACACGTGTAAAACCTCCCCGTGTATGTATGTATACGTTCAAAATAGATACGTAAAATTTCCATCAGATCTTCTTGAAGGAATATAAAGGTGAAAGATCGGAACACAAATTTGAAGGCCGGACTTGTAGAATCAATATGCATTGAGACTGTGAGTGCTATGAATTTACCTATAGCTTAATCATAATCTGTTGTAAAGTGCCACAGCTTAAATTTATGAACTTGATGTTCATAGGCAATGTAGCCAAAGGTTTGAGATCATCCTAATCATAATTGGACCACATAATGTATTTAGTTGGTGGTTAGCTAAAATCATGTTATCTACTAGATGATACATATGGAACTAATATATTTTTATGACCATGAATTGCCATAAACAATGGATTCAACAGATATTCAACTAAGAACTATTGTCAAAATTGGTTAAGGATCAATTAGAGTTAAAAGAAAAAAAAATGAGAAAAGTCTACATATTTCCAAAAACATGCACAGTACATATATTCTTTTACCAAAAAAAATACTGCAAATAAAAGCACACACAACAATTGCACGCACAAAGAATTGGGATGTGGGCTGACTTGGAGAGCAACTCTTCAAGAATGGACTGTTCGTCTGGGGACCAATCGAGGGAGGCACCGAAGTTGGGATGGAAGGTCGCCACAGCGTTTTCCGGCACCGCGCCGGCGCCGTCAATGCTGGTGGCGCCAGTCGCAGTGCCATTGATGTTGATGTTATCTTTGCTGAATCTTCCCGAAAGGTTCGCACTTGCCGTCATCGAAAATCTGTAAAACTCTCGGTCGAATGGAAAATTTCAAGTAAACGTGTTGAATTATAAATCCTACCAGCGTTTATGCTTAGAGCGCAATATTTTGGAGAAAATAACTCTTATATTTTGAATAAATTAAATATATAAAAAATTATATTAGATATTTGTGTAAACTCGTGTCAATGTTTCTGTTACAAATTACAATCAATTAGTTTGCTTATAGAAATTTTCGTGGAAAATGAATTCAATTGAAAATTAGATGAATAAAAACTTATTTAAAAAAAAAAGTTACTTAGAAAAATAAACGAAAATAAAATGTTATTTCAAAAAATCCTTAAAAATAAAATAAAATAAAAAAATATTTTAAAAACGTTTTAAAATAAAATAAATAATTATTTTTAAAAACGTTACTTAAAAAAATAAAATAAAGTAAAAACTTATTTTTAAATAAAAAACTTCTATTTTTTTTTTTTAAAATTATTTTATATATA
>CAIGRO010073514.1:0-13180 GCA_903798355.1 Fraxinus baroniana
ACCAAGTTTATTCATCCACATATTTAATATTAGATCGATGTGAGCACATTAGTCAATGCGATCACAATAAACTTCTGTCGTAAGATACATACCCTCAAACTTATTCTTTATTTACTCTCATAAGGTGTAAATTCTAAATGTTGAATTCTTTTTACTCATTCACTTCCCACTCAAGTTCGGTTAGGTTTTACCCCATGATAGTCACTACTTTAGTTGTGTTGATTCTCTTTAGATTTGAGTGTCTCAACCTCTAAACTTCACTTAAACATGTGTTAGGAATTTGAAGAGGTGATATGATGCAATATGAAGTATAGATTGCACAAAGAAAAACAAGATTAAAAAGAAAACAAACAAGAAGATGAATTGGCAAAGGAATAGAATGCTTCATTAAAAACTAATTGAGAGAGAATGCAATTTATGCAATATTCTGCTTACAAAACTAAATGAAGAGTCCACTATTTATAGGGGAACCATCCAAACCCCTAAAACATTGTAACTAGGTCGAAAAATCGCATAAAATCGAAAAATAAGGAAAAAGATTCTCGACCCATCTTCGCTCGAGCAATAATCTGGCGAAAGCCTATCACTCGAGTGACGGCTCAGCGACAGGCTAGCGACAGATTCACTGTTTCAATTTTGCTCCTCTCGCTCAAGCGGGAGTCGAGCGATAGTCCAACACCGCCAACCCGTCTTTTTTCCTTCTTGGACTCTATTTTGACATCTTCAAGCCCAATGCTCTAAATTTGGACCCTATTTTAGTCACAAAACTCAACAATCTCCACCTTGACACAAATTCCAGTGCAACAGACAAAGCTCCAAAATTTCTCCACCTATTAAAAATAAGTCCGACTGCAGTGAAACGCATTGAACTCTTTAAACTGAACCAAACCTGTCCAACACGCAAAAGTACTCTTACTCTTCCACTATATCCAAACCTGAATACAAATGAACCTAACCCCCGGATTCCCAAAATTCACAATGAATTCAAAATTTACTAAACAGGGTTGAAAGACACGTTGTAGCAGAATCTCCACTAAATGCTTTAACTAAAGGCCCCTAGCTAGACTCGTTACCTTCAACAACTCCAAAAGCATGCATATCCAGATTAACATTCTCGTACCTATTTTCAATGGGTCTCTCCCTATCCGTTGAATACAATAGAATCACAGACTGTGGTGACAAAGCGGAATTATCCATATCTCCCAAACTCGACAGAGTAGTATTCTTCAAATTGGACCCAGAGTCACTTCTCAACGGTACTATACCAAACTGTATTTCCACTACGGTACCAAACCTATTCTGATGTTTCTTCACTAATTCTGCCCGACCTTGCAAGATGTATAATTGCGACTTTCTCCACCCCTCCAATACAACACAGACACCCTTCCAAACTTTCATGGCTCCACTTGCACCAAAAAATGTATACCCTATTGAATCAAGGGTACTCAGCGAGATTGTGTTCTTTTATAAGTCTAGAACATGTTGACCTGGCCAAGTGGTCTGATTGTTCTATCCACCAATTTTAATTTGACTCTTCTAATATCAGCTACTCGACAAGAGTCATTTTTTTCTAGGACAACAACACCTTGTGTCACTGTTTCATATGATTCAAACAGATCCCGATTGGGACTCAAATGAAATGCACAAGTAGTATCCAAAATCCACTCTTCGACGGCTTGGATTCCACTTCAGAAATTGTCAGAAGATCTCCCTTATTTACATAGTTCTCTACGATGTCGTTTCACCTGAAGTCTCTGATTGCTTTACACAATTTGCAGCTGAATCACCCTTACCCTGCAACTTCTTACAATCCCTCTTGATGTGTCCTTTCTTCTTACAGTAAAAGCAGACCTTAATGCTAAAATCTACTCTCGACTTGCCCTTTCATCGATCACCACAAACCACAACAGCTTCATCATCTCTGGAACCAACTCCAACCGGATACTTCAACTTCTCCTTTGAGAACAAAGCATCATATGCTTTTTCAATGGTGAGTATGTCACGACTGTTCAGAATCATGTTCCTAAACGATGAAAATGAACCAAGAAGCGAGCACAATAGGATTAAGGCCATGTCCTTTCATCATATTTTACCTCTAACGTCTCCAGATCAGCGATAATTTCCTTAAACACGGCCAGATGATCTTCCAGTGATTGGCTTTATATCGTGCGAAGAGAATAAAGCCTACTTCAAATGCAATTTGCTGGTCAGACTTTTGATCATGCACAATTGTTTCAGTTTCAACCATAATGCACATGTTGTCTTCTCCATCAAGACGTCCTAAAGAATGTTGTTAGACAGATGAAGATGAATATGTGAAAGTGTCTTGCGATCCTTTTGTTGCTTCTCTTATGTTGTCCAAGTTGTGAGCACCTTGTCAAATCCCAACAAAGCATCATCCAAATCCATTTGTGCCAATGTAGCTCTCATCTTTACTTGTCACAATGAAAATCTTGTACTGCGATCCAATAGCGGATTGTCATACTTCATTGAAGCTATCGATCAAAAAATCTCGAATGAATCAAATCATTGCTCTGTGGGAATACTGAATCTTAGCTATGATACCACTTGTTAGGAATTTGAGAGGTGATATGGCGTGATATGTAGTATATATAAATCGCACAAAGAAAAATAAGATTAAAAAGAAAACAAGCAAGAAGATAAATTGGCTGAGGAACGGAATACTTTATTAAAAACCAATGGAGAAAGAATACAATTTATGCAATATTCTGCTTACAGAATTGAATGAAGAGTCTACTATTTATAGGAAAGACGTTCAAAATCCTAAAACATGGTAACTAGGTCAAAAAATCGCATAAAACCAAAAAATAAGGAAAAAGATTCGCGGCTCGTTGCTAAAGTAAAGCTCGAGCGATAATTGCGAGAGAGCCTGTCGCTTGAGCGACGGCTCAACGACAGGCTAGCGACGGATTTTTTGTTCCAATTTTGCTCCTCTCGCTCGAGCGACCGTCCAGCGTCGTCAACCTATCATTTTTCCTTATTGGACCCTATTTTGATATCTTCAAGCCCAATACTTTAAAACGTGAAGCCCTGGACCGAATTTGGACTGAATTTGGATCACAAAACCCAACAACAAGTATTCTCACTAAAAATATAAATTCACAAGTAATTATCCAAGACTAAACCGAGCAAAGCAATATTTGTAGTGATTTTATCATCGTTTCAACACACTTTGATGTGTTTTTATTTTTTATGGTGTCCCTTCTTCTATTTTTGGGATATGTTATTGGTTTTTTATGGTAGTTTTCGCTCTACACTGTACGCAGCTTTCTTTTTTGGTAGATAGTCTCCTAAACATTGGTCATGGATAAGGTCAGATTACTCGAAATTAGCTCCACACGACAATATAGGAAACTTTTTTCTACATGCCTCAATCAGTGCATTGCCTTTCACTTTACTTTTTTAGAATAATTAATTTGGATCAAAACTCTTAGTTTATGAGCATTCTCTAAGTTCTACACCTTACTCAAAACACAATATATTCACGCACAAAATCAACATATGTTTGATAACTTTTAACAGTGGTTTAACCACCACGAATCTATCCTTTAATGATTATGGAATTAAGATATATGGTTTTGGATTTTGCACAACCTAAATTCAAGCGTTGTTAAACAAATCTATTCAAGTAACCACTTAAAAAGTATAAGGTGACTAAATATGAATATCGTGCTCAAAGAGTATCAAATCTAATACGAATAAGCTTAAAAAGAATCCTATTTTCATAACCTATTAGTAATTCATAAATCACACAAGTTATCCCGATCATATCAACAAAAACCAACAAGGCTAACCAACCACACAAGCACACATTAAAGCCATGAAATGCTTTTAACTTTTTGTGTATTTTTCATGTATATAAAGTGGCAAACATGAAAAACAACCATGCAATATCGATTCAACAATAAACCCCACCCCCAAGTTTAAATTATGCATTGCCCTCAATGGATATAATCAAAAAAACACAAGTCAAACAAATATACAACGAGAAAGGGATGTAGATACTTGCTGGAAGATGTGTTGGATGGTAGGGACAAGATTTGGATTACTCCATTTCATTTTGTGTTTGCTGTTTGAATGTCATTGTACCTTCGATTTAAGATGAAAATCATGAAAATTAGGGGCACACAAGAGATATAAATTCAATGCATTCCACGAAGGATAACTAACAACACAATAGCCTAAGATGTGCATGAATGGATAAAACTAATATAGGATTCAGGAAATAGTATGGAAGCTACAATGTAGTGTAATTGCAAAGACAACCAGTCTTTTTATGCCACTTCCATCTGCTCCCTTTACTATTTTTGCCTCAAATAAGTTTATTTTCCTTTTTTAGGCCTAATTGTAACACCCCAAATTTTTTTGATTTAAATTCGGAGATATTACCGATATCATTTCATAATCATACATAAAGCGGAAATCTTTAATTGAAGATTTAAACTTGAATAAATTTAAAATTTCATAATATCCAATTAATCCTAAAACATTAAATCACAAAACTTTAAGCATTCATTGAGAATATAAGAAATACTAATATCTAAACGAAAAGAAAAAATAATTTACTGATGGTTCCTTTGAAAATGTTTTACTTGGCAATCCGCGCACCATTCAACCACCATCCACGTTGAACCGATCTAACCTGAAAAGTTAGAATTTTTGAAGGAATGAGTATTTTAAATCCAGTAGGATACATGCGTCCAAAACAATATAATAAATTTTTAAACATAAATTTATGACATTTCATACTACCATTTCATCAAGAGCAGTCGAAAATCAATCGAATGCTCTAACATTTCTTCGCAAAAAATTGAGAAAACCCGAAGGAAATCTCACATTTCATTTCATCAAGACCCGCAAGTCAATTAGCATTTCATGAAATAATTTACGTAAAAAAAAATTATAATATTGCAAGGACAATCAACTTGCTCATGGTATCCTAACTCGTTAGATCAAACGTATTCTTTGAAAGAAGGTATGATTGAATGTTCCAAAACATTTTCCTAATTCCTTGGCTGCGGATGGAGAATTTCTTTCTTTTTGAAATAATGTGTGCCCCCAATCTAACTTTTTGCATGGTATAAATATGGCAGATTTCCTATTGAAAGTGGAATTATAAAAAATACGTGCCTGGAGATTTAAGTTGATCTAGAATTTGTGATATATGATAAAGTTTGCATTGTGTTGAAATAATTTGTTTATAACCAAAAAGCAAGGAAATCTTTACACTTGCAGCAAAAGGAATGCAACGGCAGAGTCCCAGAAGAAAAGTGATAGAATTGGTTTTTGATTCCAGCCCACTACAAAATTAATTTCCAATACGTACCTAATGATGGTGGGATGTCAAAAGGGATAACACAATTTGGATATGATTAAACCTCTTCAAATTAAAGATAAACGTGATTACCTAATAAAATATTATATCCTATCACAAATTATCTTCAAAAGGTACATAAAAAAAAACCTATTAAATACATTTCTTTGGATTGAAATAACTTAGGCTTAACTCATAGGAAATTACATTTTCTCGAGCCCAATTTACGTTATTTAATGTGAGCTACAAAATGAGTCCAATGTTGATATACTTATAATCACTCTATCAATACCCAAATATTTGGTGCCCAAAAAAAACATAAAAATTTAAAACGTGCTTTATTTTAATCCCTCAACTTTCAAAATAATAAAATATAATATATAGAACAAAATTTTATTCATTTTTTTTTTTCAAAAAATTTAAGGCGCTACAATCTCCCATCCTTGAAAGAATTTCGTCCTCAAAATTACTTATCTAGTGAAGAGTCCTGGGAACATGGTCTTGATCTCCTCTTCTCTAGGCTTTCTAGCTAATTACCTCATTTTCAAAACATCACATTGTCGTGTAAATACTTCCCAACCAATCCACTCCATCAAAACCTTTATCTCTAAAAGGTGCGTGTGGGCTGTAAATTCTTTTCCATTCATTAACTATCCTAGTCGTTGATTGGTATAAGTATACTGCCTAATGGGATAATAACTTCTAGAAGACTAATGACTTCTTCACCAACAGTGTGAGATTTAGAAATAATAACCTTAGAACAAAGGGAAAAGTAATTTATGAATATCTAAGGGCATAAGCACGTAGTTTAGTTATTAATAGACTACATGTCATCGTATCTTGATTCTCCGTTGCTTTCTGTTGGGTTAAGGAAAAGATTCTGGCTACTCCCTTTTTACTTTGCTCATTGTCTCTTCTTGGTAGGGGTTCATAGCAATTAGTATTTTGACCTTGCTTTCCACATTGATAGCAAACATTCTTTCCATGCAGACACTTCACCCCTATGTTATTTATTGCACTTAGAACATGGAGTCAGAACACTATTAGGCTTACTTGAACTTGTCCACCTTTCAAGGTTTGCCCTCTTGTTTTGTTCATTTCCTTTACCCTCGTAATGCCCATTCCACTTCCTCTTTCCCGAAAACTTAGTACTTTCTTGAACTGGTCAATTTTCAGTCGATTTGAAATTGCTTGAGCCCGTTTTAGAACCTAACTGTACGTGGTGAAGTCATACGATGCCATGATTCCTCCAATTTCTAGCCGTAGACCGAGTTCGAACCTTCTAGCTTTCTTTGCCTATGTCCACTAAGTGTGGTGCGTACCTAGAGAATTGTTCGAACTTTCTCTCATAATCCTCAAGCTTCATCTTTCCCTATTTTAGTTGAAGAAATTATGTCTCCTTTCGGTCCCTCAGAGCTTATGGGAAGTATTTTTCCATCACTTCATCCTTGAATTTTGTCCAAGTCAAAGCACGTTGTTGAACTTCTGTTCTAGTGCGCAATGCTGACTCCCACCAGTGGCCTGCAACATCAACCAACATGAATTCTGCATATAATACCTTTTGAGAATCAGTGCAAGAAAGACATTTGAAGATTCGCTCCATTCCTCAGCTGCCAATGGGTTTGCCTTGCCATCGAAGGTTGGGGGTTTGTAGCGGCGAAATTGTACCACAATTGAACTGTTGTTGTTAGCATTTGAATTCTGGGGACCAGCCTGTGATTGTTGTCTACCCAACTCATGTACAGCTTACGAAGGTTGGGGGTTTGTAGCAGCGGAATTGTTTCACAATTGAGCTGATGTTGTTAGAATTTGCATTCTGGGGACCAGCCTTCGCTTGTTGTCTACCTAAATCATGTACAGCCCTTAGCAAATCCTTGATGATGGTAGATTGGTTTTGTTGTTGTCTCGACATTTTCTTAACACAAATAAAATTTTTAATTTAGAAATATTTGATAACACAAAATAATAATAATAATAATAATCTTTATGATAGCAAAAACTAAAAAATTTCCAATTCTTTAGGTATTTGCTTTAAAAAAAAAAATTATAACTAAATATCAATTAACTAAATAAATGAATAGAATTTCCCTACTTAAGTAAATAACATCTACTCCTAATATCTATGAGTTCTAAAAATCTGCTTTTAGTGGACTCTCATCATCCGACGTAATGCATGAATCGGGCTCAGAATCTATAACCAAATCCATGAAATTTTGTGGCTCGAACTCTTGCTCAAGGTCTTCCAGCTCTAGTTCAATTTCCTCCTCTGGCTCTTCCTCTTGGTCCTCTTCAGGCTGTTCTTCTGGCTCTAGTTTTGGTTCAGGTTCTGGCTCGAGTTGAGGCCTTGGCGCTAGTTCTTGTTGTCTATGGTTCCACAAGATTATGATCCCTTAAAATCAATCATGTCCCAATCTTTTTACAATATAGCCTATAATCCATATCTCTCACGAAGTAAGTCACGCAAGGTAAGCATACTTATACGTTTCATAATATGAAGCAATATGACTCATAATCATACAAAAGTATTTCATTTCTTACCCGAAAACAATTGGAGAGTGGTCGAATAGTGAACGTCACATGCCAATGATGCTTTATAATTAAGACTTTATCCTTAAACTCCTAAAGTTTATGAAATTACTTCCTCTAAACCCTAAAAAAAACAAAAAAAAACAAAAAAAACAAAAAAAAAAAAAATTTCTTAATTTTTTTCTTTTTTGAAAGGTTTGAAATTATTGTCTTTATCTAATTAATTTGAATAACGCGCAATCAACATACTTCTAGATGAGGAGAGAGGGGGGGGGGGGTCACAACGGACCGCTTAAATCTCAAATCCTTCTTATACAATTTAGGTTTTTTTGTCAAAGTCTTTCAAATTAAACATAAAAATAATTATCACATGTGAATCTTAAACAAATCAACAATGAGCATTAAATAATAACAATTTAAATTCCAAACTACTATTATTCATATTTCATCCTTTACAACCAAAAAGAAACAAATAAATAAATAAATATATATATATATATATATATATATATATTCTTTGTTGTTCACGATAAAACCCCTTCCTTTTTTGTCACTGTAAAAAAAATAAATAAATAAATAATTTCCCACTGTTCACTGTTCATCTTTTTTTTTCGTCAAGACTCAAGTTATGAAAAAAAATACATATGGGTTTACAGGAAATTAAACATAATGCTCTGATACCAAACTGTAACGCCCCAAATTTTATTGATTTAAATTTTAAGGCGTGTTACCGATATCATTTCATAATCATACATAAAGTGAAAATATTTAATTGAAGATTTAAACCTGAATAAATTTAAAATCTCATAATATCCAAATTATCCAAGAACATTAAATCATAAAACTTTAAGCGTTCATAGGAAATCTAAGAAATACTAATCTCTAAACAAAAAGAAAAACAATTTACTGATGGTTCCTTTGAAAATGTTTTACTTGGCAATTCGTGCACCATTCAGCTACCATCCACATTGATCCGATCTAACCTGAATAGTTAAATTTTTTGAAGGAATGAGTATTTTAAACCTAGTAAGATATGTGAGTCCAAAACAATATAATAAATTTTTAAACATAAATTTATGACATTCCATACCACCGTTTCATTAAGAACAATCGAAGATCAATCGAATGTTCTAACACATTTTTGTGTAAATATTTGAGAAAATCCGAAGGAAATCTCACATTTCATTTTATTAAAACTCGTAGAAAGTTGAACCGATCTAACCTGAAAAGATAAAATTTTGAGGGAATGAGTATTTTAAACCCAGTAGAATACGTGAGTCCAAAACAATATAATAAACTTTTAAACATAAATTTATGACATTCCATACCAACATTTCATTAAGAGCAATCGGAGATCAATCAATACTCTAGCACATTTCTACGCAAACAATTGAGAAAACCTGAAAGAAATCTCACGTTTCATTTCATCAAGACTCGCAAGTCAATTAGCATTTCAAGAAATAATTTACGTAAAAAAAAATTATAATATTACAAGGACATATCAACTTGCACATAGTATCCTATCTCGTTAGATCAAATGTATTCTTTGAAAGAAGGTATGATTGAATATTCCACAACTTTTCCTAATTTCCTTGGATGCGAATGGAGAATTTCTTTCTGTTTGAATTAATGTGTGCCCCCAGTTTGACTTTTTGCATGGTATAAATAGGGCAGATTCCCTATTGGAAGTGGAATTATAAAAAAACACGTGCATATAGATTTTGGCTGATCTAGAATTTGTGATGTATGATAAAGTTTGCATTGTGTTTAAATAATTTGTTTATAACCAAAAAGTAAGGAAATCTTTACACTTGCAGCAAAAGGATTGGAACGGTAGAGTGCCAGAAGAAAAGTGATAGAATTGGTTTTTGATTCCAGTCCACTACAGAATTAATTTCCAGTACGTACCTAATGATGGTGGGATGTCAAAAGGGATGACACAATTTGGATATGATTAAACCTCTTCAAATTAAAGATAAACGTGATTACCTAATAAAATATTATATCCTATCACTAATTATCTTCAAAAGGTACATAGAAAAAACCTATGAAATACATTTCTTTGAATTGAAATAACTTAGGCTTAACTCATGTGAAATTACATTTTCTCGAGCCCAATTTACGTTATTTAATGCGAGCCACAAAATAAGCCCAATGTTGGTATACTTATCATTACTCTATCAATACCCAAATATTTGGTGCCCAAAAAAAAACATAAAAATTTAAAACATGCTTCACTTTAATACCTCAAAATTTTATTTATTTATTTCAAAAAATTTCAGGCGCTACACTAATAAATGATGACCCCTTATTACAAACAAAATGTGCCTAAATCTAAATGCAAACCTAGGTAACATACAATGCAAATCCTGAGAGGTAGCTCAATTGGTCAGGCCTTGGGTTTGCTCCCCAATGGTCACCAGTTCGAGTCCCTTCAGGGCCACTGAGATGAGAAACGGCTGTAAACTTCAGGGCCCTGTGAGATTTGTCGAGGTGCGCGCAAGCTAGCCCGGACATCCACGGTTATCAAAAAAAAAAAANAAATCCTGAGAGGTAGCTCAATTGGTCAGGCCTTGGGTTTGCGCCCCAATGGTCACCAGTTCGAGTCCCTTCAGGGCCACTGAGGTGAGAAACGGCTGTAAACTGCAGGGCCCTGTGGGATTTGTCGAGGTGCGCGCAAGCTGGCCCGGACATCCACGGTTATCAAAAAAAAAAAAAAACATACAATGCAAATACTCGAAGCATAATGAATAAAGGGAATGAAATTGGATTTCTTCCAATAAGTCTTAATTTAGAATCTTCAACTAGACTTTGTTGAATAGATAATCCTGGTAGTTTAAAGCGGACTTCATCAGCAAAGCATTGAGCACAATGTTCAACATTGTCAACCCTTTTCTCAATTCTCCTAACTTGTAGAGCTCATTTTATACCGTTGAGGTTTCCAATTATTCTACCTATTCCTTTTCTATGAGGGCACTTTTCTTGATCTTTTACTACCTTTTATTATTTTTTCTGCTTCCCTCACCAGGGGATGGCTTCTCAATAGTGATATAGACCTAAAATTTTTTCTTATTCATCATCCACTCGTAATGTTAGCTTGTTTGCTTCAAAGTCCATAATAGCCCGACTTGTAAATAAGAATGTTCGACCCAAGATAAGTGATACATCGTAGTCCATTCGAATTTGCCTACTTTAATAAGCATATTCTCTCAACCACTCCTCGAGGGTGTTTGATTGATCGGTCTGCTAGCTGAAGGGAAATTGTAGTTTTCTTTAACTCTTTCAAACATAATTTCTTGTAGACAGAAAGAGGTATTAGATTTATACTTGCTCCAAAATCGCATAAAATATTAAAAGTTGAATTATTTCCTATTGAGTAAGGTATTTTGAGACTCCCTCGATCCATTAGTTTAGGAGGTAGTTTATATTGTAAGATACGTTGCACTTCTTATTTAGTGGGATAGTCTCAAATTCATTGAGATTTCTTTTCTTTAATAACATTTCTATTAGGAACTTTGTGTAGTTTAGTATTTGAGATATGGTCTTAAGCAACAGGATGTTGATATAAATGTTTCTTACCATGAAGATTTTTTTTTTTTGCTGCTAAAAACCCAGCGACAGATTTTGAGAAGACTATACACTAGTCCAGAAGAAGTTTTGATGATTTCTCCAACTCAACTTGTATGTGTTGGAGTGAGGATTATTTTTTTGCCTCTAATAGTTTTGCGGACTTTCCAGGTTACAATCCACACTTTCACGATCAACTCATGATTGCATCTTGGCCCGATTACTTGAACTGCATTTATTGCTTGATTATTTTATCACCAACCTCTTTCCACATGTTCTTTCAATCAGCCATAATGTACTAGTGTATGTTGTATCCTCCATAATGTAGTAGTGTATGCTAAAATCTTTCAGTCGGCCATAACCTATTTTCACATGTTCTTTCAGTCAGCCATAATGTACTAGTGTATGCTAAATCCTCCATTATTACATAAATATGATACGCAGTCCATTTGGTAATTGACTCATTACTGGTAAAGTCAACGTTAGCCCTACTAGTCGGATCACATAAATGTAGAAATATTGAACATGTAGCAGCAATTTCTGCAAACCATGCTGTGGACATTGTTGGAGCAATCTTTTGTATCTCTCCCATAATTTATAGTAACATTTCGAATCAAGCTGAGAGAATATAGTGATATCATCCCTCATCTTGACAATCGTTTTTGGTGGAAAGAATTTATTCTAGAACTTCTCAATCAAACTATTCCAAGTGATGGGAATATGTCCAGCGATTCTCTAGCTGAATCTTTCAAAGTGTAAGGGACGAGTCATAGTCGAATTACATCACTAAAAACTCCAAGGTGAATAGATGCACACGTCCAAAAACCTCGAGATGTGAGTATTTGGATTGTCATTGGGTTTCCCAAAAAAATATAATACATTCCGAAACATATATATATCATATGAGTCCTCAAATAGAAGTTTTCTTACCCAAATGTTGGATAAACTATGTTGGATCGACTTTCCACGATTGGTGGAATCCTGTATTATCCATCAGCCTTTCATTTTCACTACTCGCAGCTATAACCGGACGTATAGTATTTCATTCACCCAAACGATCACACTTGATTTTGTATGTTTTCTACCATTGATTCTACTTGTTATTTTTGTTATGTTTCTATCTGTTCTTTTCTTCTAACCCTAGACGTTTATTTGATTTTCGAATTAAATGGAGCAAGATTGTATTGTCTCGAACTTTGCAACAAGATCTTAAAAAAACGCTGTAGTTTTTTAAATATGAATTTAAAAAATAAAAAATAAATAAAAATTCAGGATAAAGTTATAACTAACTAAAACTAATTAAATACTATAATCTATGACAATGATGCCAAAAACTTGATTGAAATTTCGTAAGTGCATGGTATCGTAAGTAAATAATATAATGATAAGTAGAGTATCGTCCCACGAAGACTACATATTTAAGTTAGAATCAAATAATGTTAACTCTAATCAAATAGCTAAGTTTGTAGGAATAATGTAGACTAATTAACTAATTAAACTATATTCCAATGAGCGAATTATGAAAGCCTTTTTAAGATTATGTTGAGTATATACAAAGATTTCGAATCCCCCTTATTAAACCAGTTCAATACATATGAATATCATGAAAATATTTATTCATTTTTGCTTATCAATATTCCTAAATTTTTTGGTAATCTATTTTGAATAGAATTAATTATATCATCTCTATGACCTTCATGTATCTTTATGAAAGATGTGAATATGAAACTAATAAGTGTATTTTGTACACTT
>CAIGRO010073515.1:0-30285 GCA_903798355.1 Fraxinus baroniana
TTGGCATTTGTTTTTGATGGTGTTAGTTTTGGAGCATCTGATTTTGCTTATTCCACGGTAAATTTATCACCTCTTGTCTGCATAGAGTTAAGCCGCCTTAGTAGAATATGTGATAGCTATTTAAAATCTATTTGAGTTAAATCTTATCTAAGATTTGACAATGAACCGAGGAGGGGGTGAAAAAGGATTCATTTAGCTGAAACAGAATTAATTAGAAAATGGCTTAGTTAATTTTGTAATTTTCTAAGTATATAATAAGCAAGTTTCTGACTATAATCTTCCATTTTCAGGTTCTAGTGTCAGCAGTAAGCATTGATAATAGGAAGTGATTAGAAAAATTGGGATGCCATAGGGTTTTCTTTATTTTGCACCTTTAGGTTGGGGATTGAAACTATTAGCCTAACTGTAAGAGACCCAAAAATGAAATTTAGCACAACCACAAAGAAATACCTATTGAAACAAAAAGGCCATATAAGGAAAGAAATGAGCTATAGATGGGGGCTAAATAACTGAATGATTCCATACTACCTTCTTAAAAAAGTTTGCACTAGCCTCCTAATGACGTACCTACAAATTGGCTGTAGTATACGTAAGTTATTTTCCCATGTGATGTGCAAGTTTGAGTGCATAGTGAATTATTCATTTTATTCTATTTCATTCCACCTTCGTTTGTACATTATAAAAGGCTCTGTTGGATGTGCACACTATTAAAAAAGAGAGGAAAACTTGATGGCATCAAAGTTGGACTTGTTGGAGATCTTGCTTATGGAAGGACAGTCCGTTCACTTGCCTATTTGCTTTCCAAGTATGAGGATGTTAAAATCTACTTTGTGTCTTCGGATGTGGTAATTTTTTTAGGGGGTAGAGGCAGAGGTGAGGTGGGGGTAGGTGGATCCATGGTGTGGGGGTGTGATTTTCAATTTTTAATTTTTTAAAAATCTTTTAAATCGCCCGAGTGATTGCGGGAACAATCGCCGGAGAGTTGCGGAGAGATCGCCGGTACAGTTACCGGAGCGCGCTGGAATATTTGTCATCGGAGAAGTTATCGGAGGTCGCCAGATTTTCGCCGGAGAAGTTACCGAGGCCACCGGAGCGGCGACAGAGTGGTGCCGGATGGTCGCCGGACCGGTCTGAGAGATGGAGGGAAAGTGGTGTAGTGGGGTGATAGGATGGGGTGGATGAGGTGTTATGGGGTGTATTGTTCCCTCTTTTTTTTGCTTTTTAGACCTTGATGCCTAAGGTAATGGCCTAGTTTGCCTTGGGCCAGGGTCGGGCCTATATATTAATACCGAATATCGGCAAAGAAAGAGATTTTATTAATATTATGGACAGTTATGCTATATGCAATAGTACCCACATTTAAGCAAAATAAAAATAAAGGGAAAATTGGAGCATTGGTCTCCAACATATTGTCCTGGTAGCAAGTTAGTAAATCAACTGCTCACTATATTTCCACAGTGAGTCCAATTAAAGCAATTGAATCTCCATTAAATCAACGTGCCCTCGTGTAAAAACGTCTCACTTCAAGTTTCGAACATTTCTCCGAGCTGAGAAATAAATTATTATTTCATCGTACGCATATAATTCCAAAATACTAGTTCATGGTATAGAATCGAGAGCCGAACCGAACCCGTCGGTTCTTGATTGAGATATCCGTTCGGGTATTTAACAAGAAGAAGAGTCTCGATTCGGTTCGAATCCGATTCGAGAGTTTTGTCAACCCTATATAAAACTTTCCGAAGTATCTAAGATATTTAACCCTTCAAATATAATAATATAAATTACTTAAGGAGAAGCGATTTACATGTCTACTTTTAATTCGTCAAACTAAAAGTCTACATCAACCAAAAATTCAGAGGTATGTGCAACCAGCCATTGTTGTATACACTGCCAATGGAAGCCATGGCTGCACTTCTCCAAAACCATAATGCTCTCCCCGTCTGCAAATTCTGATAAGCAGATTGTACACTCCGCTTCTTCCCCCGCCAGGTTCATCCCCACCGAATACACCTCGGCCATTATTTCCCCCTCCATCTTCGTCGTACCTAGAAATTCAGCTTCTCAAAACTCTAATTATAGATTCGTCCTTGTCTCGTCTTTTCTTCATTTTCCATCAACCACATATGGCATAAAAATCCTACTACTCTTCATCTACACAAGAGACCATGCCTAATCTAATGTACATATTTGGGCTATTATTTTTTTTTTTTTCGTTTGTCTATAAAGAACTATTTATGATAGTTTCGTTATCTATCTGAGGTTGATCACTACTGAAAGCCTGAATTCAGATAGAAATATGCTATGCAAGCCATGGGCCTTGCCCATACGTAGTCTAGTTGAGTCCAAATTTATTTTGGAGCCTTTTAGTTTAGATGGATAAGTCACAGCCTAAAACTCATTTTCGTTTCTCTATAAAGAACTAATTTTCCCTTATGACAATTTCATTCGGGGTACTTACAAAAATACCCTTAAAATTAGGGTTGTTTTGAAAAATCATATGAAATTTTTTTAGGAAATAAAAAATATTGTGTAAAATGAAAAAGTGACACATTATCACTTTTTTTGCTTTTTTAAAAAAAATTAATTAAAGTGACGCAAACTAAAAAAAAGTGATAAATACCAAAATAACACCATACATTTGTGCAGCATCAGTAATCATGTTCTTAAAATAATCACCACGTTCAGGCCAATCCACATGCTGAGTATACAGATTAAAAAAGTGACAAACAATAGCACTAAAAAGTGACAAATAAAAGTGACAAATAAAATTCAAAGACTATTTAGGGTATTAACCCATCGAATTTGTAAATAAGTTCGCAATAATAGTACCATATAAAACCACTAACATGATCCATGACCCCCACCAAATTTATCAACAATAGACATCATCTATCACCATATAAATAAAATAAAAGGAAAAAAATACAAAGTTCGGATTGTTCAATCTCATCAGATTCATCCTGTCAATCAAATGCAAAAACTGGGGCCTAAGGAGATGGCTAGAAAGCTTCATGGGTCAGATCTGGCCATTCAAAAGAACACGTCTCCGTCGACGATTCAACCCCATACGAAGAAATGCTAGTAGTTGAAAGCATAAAATGCATAGGACTAGCTGGGGCGCTGTAGTCTACTAAAAAAAGTGACAAACTTAAAATGTGACAAAAAATTAAAAGTTATACAGATTAAAAAGTGACAGGCAATAACACTCAAAAAAAGTGATGATTTTTTTTTTTAAAAAAAGTGACACTCTAAAAAAAAGTGAGGTGGCGGCGGAGGTGATGTTTAGGGGGTCCTTCGAAGCAGAAGCAGAAGGGTAGTGTGATTTTCTAGGTCTTCTTCCATTATTATTTTTTTTTGGAGAGGGATAGTACGAATGTGAGAATTGTGCAAAAATGGTGGAAAACCAACTCAGCAACCTATGTCAGAAGCTCAACCAACTCGCCATTGCATTTCTAACAAGAGCCCACCACCTTAAACACCCAAAAACCAAAAGTTTCAGTCACGGGATTCCTCATCCTGATTTGGTTTTCTGTAGGTGTGGAAGTAATTAATACGGTGATTATATTTTATTTAGTTTGAAGAGTATTAATCAAAAATGCATTTTTTTCAGTAGTGGACCTAATTTTCCCATTTCATTATTGATCTGAAGTTGATCACTGTTGAAAGCTTGAATTCATATAGAAATGGGATATGCAAGCCCATATTTATTGATTTTTGATTTATTGTGGAGCCTTTTAGTTTAGATGGATAAAATAGTCACAATCTAAATACACATGTTCCTTTTCGTTTTCTTTTTCAACGTAAATTCTTCCTTTTCACCTTTTCTTTTTCAGTTTTTGTGTGTCAATTACATTTCGCATGTCAAAGTTCCCGTTTTCGTTTCTATTCTTCTTTTTTCACCGTCCACGTATTTCAATGGAACTTTACATTATTTTCATTTTCTTTTTCAACGTAAACTTTTCTTTTTCACCTTTCCTTTTTTAGCTTCTGTGTATTAATTACATTTCG
The DNA here is from genome assembly GCA_903798355.1 of Fraxinus baroniana. Classification (NCBI taxonomy): domain Eukaryota; kingdom Viridiplantae; phylum Streptophyta; class Magnoliopsida; order Lamiales; family Oleaceae; genus Fraxinus; species Fraxinus baroniana. The sequence continues at coordinate 4,009 of CAIGRO010073515.1, forward strand.
TATGTTTCCGTTTTCATTTCTATTCTTTTTTCACGGTCCACGTGTTTCAATGAAACTTTACATTATTTTCATTTTCTTCTTCATTTCTTAGCCCGCATTCCTCTTCTTTTTCTCCATTTATTTTTCATCTCCAACACTTCAAACCAAAATTGGTTTGGAAAATGGAGAATTCGGGAAACGTTAGAGTTAGAGTTGTATGGAATTTGGAAGCCAACAATCCCTATTTGTTGATACCAAATCCATTTTACAACTGTGTTAATCTTTCAAATCCCAACCAAACCAACCCTCCAAACAATTTTATGGGAATGTCCGATTTCAATGATTATATTCAAAATCCAAACCAAACTCCAAATTCCAACCAAGCTGGCCCTTCAAACAATTTGATGGATGAGTCTGGTTTTGGGCAACCATTAAATTTGAATGAAGCTACCAATTTGAATAATCCTGGAGGTAATGATATCATATTTAACACTATATAGGAAATGTTGAGAACCCTCTCAACCCTTCCATGGCTGAGGCTGTTAAAAATGTAGGGGTTAGGGAGGTTGAAAACGTGGTGAACCCTCTTATCCCTCCCATGGTAGAGGTTATTGGAAATGTGGAAGTTGAAGAGACTGAAAATGTGGGGAATCCTCTCCCATGGTAAATGTTGTTGGAAATGTGGAGGATGAAAATGTGGGGAACCCTCTAGGAAGCCCTTTCCCTGACAACCCTGCCATGGTTGAGGAGGCTGAAAATGTTGAGAATCCTCCCATGGTACACATAAATTTTAACCCATATATTGAGAATCATCCCGTGGGCCTAATTTTCCCATTTCATTATCGATCTGAAGTTGATCACTGTTGCAAGCCTGAATTCAGATAGAAATGACTATGCAAGCCATGGGCTTTGCCCATATGTAGTCCAGTTGAGCCCAGATTTATTGTGAAACCTTTTAGTTTGGATGGATAAGATAGTCACAACCTAAATTCACATATTCCTTCATTTTCGTTTTCTTTTTCAACGTAAACCCTTCTTTTTCACCTTTCCTTTTTCAGCTTTTGTATGTTAATTACATTTCGCATGTTAAAGTTGCCGTTGCCGTTTTCGTTTCTATTCTTCTGTTTTCACTGTCCACGTGTTTCAATGGAACTTTACATTATTACCATTTTCTTCTTCATTTTCTGGCTAGTATTCTTCATCTTCAACACTTCAAACCAAAATTGTTTTGGAAAATAGAGAATTCGAGAAACACTGAAATTGGAATTGTATGAAATTTGGTAGCCAACGGTCCTTATTTGTTGATACCAAATCCGTTTTACAGCATTGTTAATCTTTCAAATCCCAATCAAACCAACCCTCCAAACAATTTTATGAGAATGTTCGGTTTCAATGATAATATTCCAAATCCCAACCAAGCTCTCCCATAGTTGTTGCTGAAGATACATTTTTGTCCCAGAATCTCTTGATGGAAAATGTGGAGAACACTCTCAACCCTCCCACGGCAGAGGCTGTTGAAAATGTAGGGGTTGGGGAGACTGAAAACGTGGTGAAGTTATTGAAAATGTGGAAGTTGAGGAGACTAAAAATGTGGGGAATCCTCTCATCCCTCCCATGGTAAATGTTGTTGGAAATGAAAATGTGAGGAACACTCTCAGGCAAAGGGCTTCCTAGAGGGTTTTCCACATTTTCATTCTCCTCAACCTCTACCATGGAAGAGTTCCCCACATTTTCATCATCCTCAAACTCCACATTTCCAACATCTACCATGGGAGGGATGAGAGGGTTCCCACAACCTCCATATTTTCAGTCTCCTCAACTTTCACAGGGATAAGAGGGTTCACCACGTTTTCAACCTCCCCAACCCCTACATTTTCAACAATCTCTGCCATGGGACAAATGTATCTTCAACATTGCCTCCAGGATTATACGAATTGAAAGCTTCATACAGATTTGATGGTTGCAAAAAACCAGATCTATCCATGAAATTGTTTGGAGGGTTGGCTTGGTTGAGATTTGGAATATTATCATTGAAACCGGACATTCTCATAAAATTATTTGAAGGGTTGGTTTGGTTGGGATTTGAAAGATTAACTCTTTTGTAAAACGAATTTGATATCAACAAATAGGGACTGTTGGCTACCAAATTCCATACAATTCCAACTCCATTGTTTCCCGAATTCTCCATTTTCCAAACCAATTTTGGTTTGAAGTGTTGAAGATGAAGAATAAATGGATACTGGCTAGAAAATGAAAATAACGTAAAGTTCCATTGAAATACGTGGACAGTGAAAAAAGAATAGAAACTAAAACAGAAGAATAGAAACGAAAACGAAAACTTTGACATGCGAAATGTAATTGACACACAGAAGTTGAAAGGTGAAAAAGAGGAGTTTACGTTGAAATAGAAAACGAAAAGGAAGGTGCATACGCGTATTTGAATTGTGACTATCCTATCTATCCAAATTAAAAGGCTCCACAATAAATCTGGGCTCAACTGGACTACATATGGGCAAAGCCCATGGCTTGCATAGTCATTTCTATCTGAATTCAGGCTTGCAACAGTGATCAACTTCAGATCGATAATGAAATGAGAAAATTAGGTCCATGGGAGGGTTCTCAACATATAGGTTAAAATTTATGTGTACCACGGGAGGATTCTCAACATTTTCAGCCTCCTCAACCATGACAGGGTTGTCAGGGAAAGGGCTTCCTAGAGGGTTCCCCACATTTTCATCCTCCACATTTCCAACAACATTTACCGTGGGAGAGGATTCCCCACATTTTCAGTCTCTTCAACTTCCACATTTCTAATAACCTCTACCATGGGAGGGATAAGAGGGTTCACCACGTTTTCAGCCTCCCTAACCCTTACATTTTTAACAGTCTCAGCCATGGAAGGGTTGAGAGGGTTCTCAACATTTCCTATGTAGTGTTAAATATGATATCATTGTCTCCAGGATTATTCAAATTGGTAGCTTCATTCAGATTTGATGGTTGCCCAAAACCAGACCCATCCATCAAATTGTTTGAAGGGTTGGCTTGGTTGGGATTTGAAGCTTGGTTTAGATTTGGAATATTATCATTGAAATTGGACATTTCCATAAAATTGTTTGGAGGGTTGGTTTGGTTGGGATTTGAAAGATTAACACAGTTGTAAAATGGATTTGGTATCAACAAATAGGGACTGTTGGCTTCCAAATTCCATACAACTCTAACTCTGATGTTTCCTGAATTCTCCATTTTCCAAACCAATTTTGGTTTGAAGTGTTGGAGATGAAAAATAAATGGAGAAAAAAAAGAGGAATGCTGGCCAGAAAATGAAAATAATGTAAAATCATTCAAATTTGTCCCGAAAAATTCAAATCCGAATGTTCTGGCTCATGAAAGAGTACAACTTGCCTAAAGAATTTTTTTTTGTTGATCATCTTTTTACCTAGAAATGTTGTTTTATTTCTTTTGCAGATATACGAATGCGTTCTTGTAAAGTTGTACTCGAACTAGCTACACAGATGCTTTCTAGTCAAAGTATCTTTTTTTTGGCATTTTGGTAAAATATATGGCATTTTCTTGTGCTTTTTTGGTGTAAAATTAATGTGTAAAATATATGGCATTTTCTTATGTTTTATGTTCAGGTTTTTAATGTGATTTTTTGAATCCCTTTTTGGCATTCTAATGAAGCTTTTTTTGGTGTTTCTTGTGGTAGAACTCCACTTCATTTAAATGCTTGATATGAAGTTGGCAATTCTACTGAATGTAAAAGTATCAATTAAAACATGAAATAGTTAGACAATGTTTGATGCCTTATATTTAGACTTCAGATTTGTTGCATGTTGGCTTACATTCTTATTTTTCTTGTATAGTTCATTTTAGTATGCAATGTGTTCACCTTAGCATACTGGACAGAACAACCATCCAAACAATTTTCTGATCGAGCTTTGGCTCAGCTCTGCTCGAGCCAAAAAACCTAAGCCTATATTTTAACCGGCTGCATCCGAGTCATGAAGCTTGCGAGCACCTCTTTTACATCAACCCATTTAAAATTAATTACTTGGAAAATTGTACTTTGCACTAATGTCTAGAATTGCCTAAACTCCCAATGGTTAGAACAAAATATCTAAAGCAAGGAGCATTAGGGGAGACCTATAGGCATCCAATTAGGTAGAACTGCACATTTTTCCAAAAGCTAGTATGCATCCAATTTCATCTTCTTACTTTAGTAATTACCATAATTTTCTGTCATTAGTTATACTAATTATCTCACCTATTATACACCTAAGTTTGAAATGAAGAACCTTAATAACCTATCTTTTAACTACCATCCTAGGAACCTACCTTTTAACATTATAGAAAATAATTCGAGATACATTATGAGATTAAGATTCTTACTCTTTCGGCTAAGCTATTGGTGGCTTGGCCACAGCGAGCTCGGTCATGAATATATGGCAACTTCTCATCACCATCTTCAGAGGCCATATTTTGGTGCGACTTTTCTGCTCTTTCTATTGGATTCTTTAGCCTGAATTTCAACCAAAATTTAATAGGAGAAAATAAATAGCTACATATTCTTCCAAATATATCAACGAAAAGGTATGTGAAGTACGCAACATTTCAATAGATGGATGCTCTTAAGTTTTTCATCTACGTAAGAGGGATTTAGATCGACAAATTCTTATTAAGTGTTTTCAAAGAGATTCAGAATGTGGATTTAAGACAATCAAATTTAATGGAACGAGTTACCCTTTTCTCCCTCTCGTTCCCCTTGGTGGACTTAGGAATCTGATCTGAACCACCACTGGATCTTTAAATGTCACCACAACCCTTCATGGGTGATTGAATTCACAAGATCAACCTCAGTTTCATCCCCCGTCTAAATGACATCGGTCTAACTACCATATGAACTGATCGTGATGATAAATAGCATTCATCATCCTTAAAATGTCACCACAACCCTTCTAGCCCCTTCCGTGGTATGTTGATTCTGTATTTGGACAAAATCAAAATTCTCAAGATTAATGTACCTTAATTTGACCTTCAACGCTGTATTGCAGGAGCAGAGGATCCATCACTCTAAAATCTAATTTCATGCATAAGCCAAGACGTCTTACAGTAGCTTCCAGGTTTTGCCTTGCAGAATTGAAAAGTCTTTCGAAATCCAACAGTTTCACTATTTTTCTTTGATGGTTTCATCATCTCCTTTCACTTCCCAATATGCATCAACTATAGATAGCTTTATTTTCTCCTTTTGGTATTTTCTATCCCTTAATTGTAAACAAGTAACAAATTTTCGTTGAAAGTTCCCCATAATCAGCTGGGAATCAAATAATGCAAAATTTAAAATCAAATAAAAAATTATCTTCCTGGTTTCCTACCTTGTATAATAACATATGAATTCGAGATAGAAAAATGCGTTGCACCTGAAACTATCCTAGACACAATTTTTGAAGATGAAATTATCTAAGAAACAATAAGAATAAAAGAATTTCACCTGCAAGTCTCTCGGGTCGATCTCATATATATTTGCCTGTTTAATCCGATTGCGAGGCTGCTTTTCGTTCTTGATTTTTTTTTTCGATCAAGAAAACTACAATAATTTGAGCATCAGTGGGTTTGAAGACATAACCAGGCTCAAATCTCTTTTATATTCATCATCAGTCAGTTTTTCATTCACACAATCCCAAGGTCGAAAAGCCGTATTGTTGATGACTTGGGTCTCCCCCATTGAAAAATTCTAGATCTGGATGGGATCGATTATGAGGTTGCGAGAGAAATTGAAAAACTCCCGTAACTTCCAGAGCTTTTATGGGAGCCCTTTACGTACCATTACTGTACCTCAGTGTATAGTACCTCAGTGACCGTTGCTGTGCCTCAGTGACCATTACTTTACCACAGTGGACTGAGGTGTTTACACTTTTCATATTTCCTTTAGAATTTACGTTCCCTAAAACTTGTTTTTAGCAAACGAGTCCTCAATCTATCCACTAATTAGCAAATGAGTCCACAATAGTCTAATTTACCATTAAATAGTCGACCCATCACACTTTTTACCCCGTTTGATTCCCATTATCCAAAAACTTATTTTTTTCTCACTCATTTTTAATCAAACATTTTTACAATAAAATATTTTGCATGTAAATTCAAAACTATATTCTACTTTTTAACCACACATTTTCAAAAATTTACTACGATAAACTTATCTTCAACACAAAATGGGGCTCAAACATAGGCTTGGTTTTCTCTTATCGTAAATAAATAAAAAAAAGTAAGAAAACAATAGTTATTTTCATGTCCTTTACCCTCCTCATTTTCATCTCTTGAGTTCATCTTTAGTACGTGAACATGAACCTTATTGAAATGCACCTGCGGAGCCAGTAGTCGGTGAGTCAGGGCGGCCGCTCGTGCTAGTTGTGTTGAAAAAAAAAAGTTTGTGTAGCTCATACGGTACAATGTTTGCTACGCACTCGAGAGTCACGACGTTTGATTCCCCTTACCGGAGCTCTTTTTAATTTTTTAACACGGTAAATAATAACTAAACAATTCTATATTATTAGATAAATTACTCTCTATTCTTCTATCACACAAGATATCAAACAAAGTCTTTTAGTTTAACAACAAAGTGTTAAAGCCAATAAATATACGCGATTCAAGTCTCGTCATCCACCCTACCACGTGTCAACAAAAGGAACACGTATATATTTATTTTCTTTTAACAATTTACCCTTTTTAGAAGGCATGCTTTTAACAGTGTGAAGTCATTTTATCCCTTCTTCCTATAAAAGAGTGGATTCCACATTACTATTCATTTGAAACCTCCATTTCACACCTAAACGACGCCATTTGGGGGAAAGGAAAAAACAAAACTGAGAGTCGACATTTTAACCCTAATTGCAATCTCTCTCTCTCTCGCGCAAGCGCGATCGATGCCACAGGCCGATAATTTCTCTTATTCTCTCTCTATCTTGAAAGAAATCAAAAGGAATTGAGACATATACGGTTCCATTGTGACGGTATTAGTTCTTCGTTGTGTGGTCGAGTCTTCAATTTTGGGGACAAAATCTGTAAGTATGTATCTTCTTTCAAGCTTTTTGTTTGGTTGAGTGCTTCATCTTTTCTAGAGTGTGGGTTCAGTGTGACCACCTATCGAACCTTGATTCCAATATCTATTCTTCGTCATCCGGTTAAGTCTTCAAGTTTGGGGACAAAATCTGTAAGTGTCTATCTTCCTCGCCAAGGTTTTTATTTATTTATTCGATTGAATTATATTATTTTTATGGTATTCAATTTTGTCTTTGTCTTTTGAGTTTAGTAACCTGATTTTTACCGTATTCCCACTGTAGAGATACGTGCCTCAATACAATGAGGTTGAGCTTTCGGTACTTGGTATGGGTAATTGTTATTTGTTTGATTCTTTGTTTATAGTTCATATATTTTCTGATTTGAAGTTATGATAATTTCCACAGTCATGCCTCTAATATTTAATCATCTTTATGAGAAATTTATTTGTTGTTAAATTTATTTGTGGTTGCTTCTGATTCCGGCACTGAAAACACTCCTTGGCGACAAGAGGAGCGAGGAGGTCTGAATTACAATTCTACCCCTAATAAGACCTGAAATTATGGTGGCTCTTCTTCCCCAACTACAACTTCGCAGCAGCCGTCTCTCTTTTCTCCTCAACAGCAACATTAGCAATAGCAGACTGATGGTTCGAATTTGAATTCGATTCAGAGTTGGAAAAGCATGCTTACTATCGTGCATTGTGAACACGATGAGGTGGCAATGTCCCAATGTCCCCTGAAGCCAAGGTACAAAATTTATATATCTTTTACTTTATAGATGTTTTATTTTCATTTTATTTCATAAATTTGGTTGGTGATTGGTAATTGTAGGAATGTGAAATAATGGAAACTGGTCAGGTAAAGTACGGGGAGGAGCTTCAAATAGCTAATGGTACGTGTGGCTTTGACCTTCTTGAAGTTGTCTGAACATTATAATTTTGCTATTAGACGAGAAGGATTTAATAGATAGAACTATACAAAATGCCATATAGCAAGCATAAAGAGAACATAATATGTATTAATGGGTAGTGACCTTCATAATATGTATTAATGGGTAGTGACCTTCATAATGGTTGGATTGCATGTGAATTGTATTACTTTTACACTTTAGCCCCAGAGAATACCATATTCTATCACGGAGTTCTTCTATTTAACTGTTTATTAATATGTATAAAATCCATCATGTTTACAGTCTCCCTGTTTTATACAAAGATAAAGCTAACACAGTTGTAATCATTAATGCAGCTCAATTATTATAAACATTCATCTTTTTTAAGGTAACCCTGGATATCCTTCTGCACTTTCTTGTGAAATTACTATTCCTCTCCCTATCTCTACTCTCATTTTCATGACAGCCAAAGAATCATTGCTTGCCAGAGGGTACAAGTAATTTTTCTTTCTCTTTCTCCCTCTCCCTCTCCCTCAAGGCTATGGCACGAGGGTTAGGTTATGATAGTAATCCCACAAAATAATTACAAATACATTTAATTTTGTTCACTGCCTACAGAGATAGGATACAGAGATTGAAGAATGCAAAGCCCTTTATAGTGATTGGGTAAGAAGGGTGTGTGTAAAGGTTAAATTGGTTATTTGAGGCATTTTGCTTTCATCTAACATGGCATAAGTTTTACACGTGATTGACTTATCTTTTTGTGCAATTCCAACTTGCACCTTACTTGCTGTACTTACAGCAGATACGATGTATATGATCCGGTTTTGTTTTTCATTGATAAAATAGTGACAATTTTGTCTTCAATATACAAGTTTATGATATAGTATATATTGGTGAAGGAACAATAATACCAAATTTTAAGTTCCATTTGCTTTTTGTAGTTCAGAAAAAGACTCTAGACTGCTTGCAAATATAGATCAATGTTTTTAGTGTTTGTATAATTGCCTGTATATCTAGGCGAATTCTGAGAAATAACATCATCAACTGTTTGATGTTTGTTTCCAATGGGATCCTTGTTTTATACTTAATATTTTTGGTTCCACCTCGTTGCCTTACTTTCACTCTAGAGATATGTATATAAATCTATAAGTTTTTACTCCGTGTGTGTAAGAGGGGAAAGTAAGGAGAGTGGCAAAAAGGGAGAGCAATGAATGGAAAGTGAGAAAGTTTGGCTTATTGTAGTCCTTTGGTTATCGACGGTTATCAATTTTTGACTTAGTTAGCAATTTGCTTTTGATAGAGAACATTTTCACTTCACTTTATGGCTTTGCTTCACCGTATTGCGTGGATGGGTTTTGCAGCATGAAGCATGTGCTCGGGTTCATTGAGAAGGTTGAAGAGTTGAAGTTGAAGGGAGTTGATGAAATCTTGTGCATTAGCGGTATGATTTACATTAATTTTCTATGCACTATTATTTAATGATTCCGAAATAATATCTAATATGTTTAACTATTTGGGTCATTATGATGCTTTTCTTCTAAAAAAAGTCAATTTATAAGAAATTATTTTCCTGGAAATTGATTAATTACTACAAATTAAATGCTTGTTTAGTTCGACACTTTACCTGTTTATTGAAAAGAAATTTCATTTTCAGGTCAATTGTTATTCTTTAAACTTTGTTGCTCCTACTGTCGAGAAAATATGCGGTTGTAGAAGATACCTTACGATATACATCCCCTCTGCCTTAGCAAGTAAACACTGATATCATTTACAATAGACAATGCATTTCTTATCTCAAAATGTACAGAATTGTTCTGATGAAGTCATATAAAGAAAAGCAGGTTCAGCAGTGAGTTATTGGTTCAGCAAAGCACCTGCTGTTGGCGCATCAGGAGCTATTTTTGGATTACTATGAAGTTACCAACTTCGTTGACTTTTTAAGTTGATTACTAATGTATAACTAAAACATCTGTTATCAAATCCGAGTCGAAGGTGGGGGAGGGAAGGTTTCAGTTATCCAGGATGTGAGTTTAATATATATCTTTTATCCAGCCATGTATATGTTTGCAGTAGCTTCTGAACTCAAATTGTATATTCAATAACAGTATAAATCTTCTAAAGGTGCATCAATTTTATACATGCCTTGGTTTTCTTCACATAACATCTTTACATCAATCTTTACTCTATTGATTTAAAGGATAAAGCTCAACTTACTGAGTAAACAAACTTAATAGACAAGGTTCATACAGTTATGAGAAGCTATATGAAAACCTACAGAACTTTCAGAACCAGTTTTTTTCTGCATCCTTGTTTCTCCACCTATTTGTGTGTTTAATTGCTTAAATTTGTTGGCACAATCAAGTAGGATCTTTTACTATGTTTGTCCTGAGGCACAGGGGCATGGTCAAAGGCAGTGAGGGACATCTACAACATATAGCGCAAGTGATCGTGTTGAATATGGTATGCTATACTCACATTTCTCAGATTCACAATCCCTATAATGTAGTGTATAAATCACGGATTTTTATTGTAACTCAAACACGTGATCAAGACTTTGAAACCATATACTCTACATCCAAACCATAGTGAGAGTGCCTGTTAAGGACCTCAGCCAGATCTCCTGATTACACCCATTGCTCGTATTTCATTTTGTAATCATAGATTAGGCTTTTTATCATCGATTTTTTTGGTCTATTCTACATAATGTTAGGTAGCTGCTTGAATCTGGAGGTGCTGGTAACACATTTATTGGGTTGGAAATTAACATTTGATACGCTGACATTACTGTAAAAATACCACAGCACGGGCATACAACTATATAAGTAAAACTAGTGTTAGTATAAGAACGGTTTTTGAAAATCTTATCAAATCGTGGTAAAGTATCGAAAATGTATATCGTAACTTTTATTAATTAGTATTATCTTGAATATCCTCTGGACCTCTGATATGAAGGTCTATTTGGAAGGAATCAAGAAAATAGATTATCAACGAAATTACTGGGTAAGGTTGTGTTAGTACTCTAGTAGTAAAGAAAAAGAAATTCTAATGGTCTGATGTATTATGCAGTACTATTTATTCCGTATTGCACAACAATTATTCAATCATCCGTTGAGAAATTATTTATGTAATAGTTGAGATGTTACCCGTGTTTGTATTCTTATGTGACTATGGGGCTAATCCAATAGTGGAAAGAATCGGAAAACAAGATTGGATATCCCAAATTGAAATCGAAAATGTAATAGACTGTGATTTTGGTTCAGGTATTTGAATCATAATATTTTACCTTTTCGAGTCAATACTCCTACCAATTTCATGTTGTCACTTAAACTGACTGCTGGTGATGTACAATTCTCAGATTGTAAAGCAGAAAATATTGCTGAAGAATTACACATTTCTAATTCTTCAAGCTTAATTTGCCATTTATGCAATTTTTTAGCTTAATCTGCCTCTATGAGGGTCCTTTTTAGCTTGTTGCTTGTTTACTCTCGACTTGACCACCTGAAGGCAGACAAGAAATGAAAGAGGTCCCAAAATACGGTTCCTCAGCTCTTTTTACCCGATTCTAGGCATTCAATGCAAATCAACGAGTTTTGTTGATCAGTTGTGCCTTTCTTATACTTCTAGCTAGAAGTTAAAGCTCAGCGTACCCGTTATTATGCAGATGGTAAAAGTTTGATTCGACCCCGCTATCAAACTTGTTAGCTCATTAGAAACAAAAATCCAAAACAAAAAGATGCCTTTGTGCAAGGAAAGAAACCAATAAAACAATCTCCATGCTGTCTTTTCTTGCTTAGGGATCATCCCGAAATTATTATTTTTATCTTCATGATATAATCAACTACTGACAACACCTATTATTTTTTAGACTTGCTATGTGTACATAATTATACACAGGGGGTTACATAATGTGAGTGGGGTGGGGCCTGCGCTACAGTAACGTGTGGCCCACCTCACTCACATTATGTCATTCCTTGTGTGCATATTTATGTACATCTAGATAAATTCGCTTGGTAATCGCATCATTAATGAGATTGTAAATGTTAAAGACATTTCCATCTGCAGTCTCTTCAGTCTCTATAATTTATGTACATCTAGATAAATTCATTATTTTTTACGATATTGTCTCTACTTCGGATTATAGGAAATATTGGAGTTTCTTGGAAAAAAAATATGCATGATTGAAATTCTCTCAATTCAACAGATTAATCCATTTGTTCATGTTAGAAGGGAAGAGATGTTGGATTTGTTGAGATTTTTTGTAAAGAAATCGGAGGGAGAGGGAATTTATGATGACGACGACCAATTTCATCTCGAGAATGATGATTAGCACGAGTTGTTCAATGAACGTGGATGAAACTGCAAAGATAAGGCGAGCTCGAGGACACTATGCATGTACGTTGAATTTAAAGGATTAAGCAATCAATGATCTACTATGAACATAGCACACTAGTGTGTTTGGTTGTACCTAAATTTAAGTCGAACTTACTTTAAAATTATTTATTTTGCCAAATTTCATCTTTTAAAGTTACTTTAAGTTAAACTCTCTTATTAAATATATTTAGTATTCTAGTTAAAATATAAAAATTTGAGCAAGTACTATGTTTCATCCTTGATGACTTAAACTTATAAATTGGCTAATATCAACATAGCATTAGCGTGGTTAAAGGTCGTGAGTTGATATCTCGTTGTTTTTATTCATAAAAGTCGTTTAAGGATATTGCTTTTAATAAAAAAACAAATCCAACTTTTACACAATGAGCATGTCGAAGGATTAGTATTTTGTCCCTCCAAATCAACTATTCGTATATTTCAAAGATTGTTTTTAAAACTCATATACGACTATGCCATAAACCCTACTAAATACGTGATTTTATACATATAAAGACAAGGCTAAATTAAAAGGCATACATACCTGTCTAACAAAACATTCAAAGGTAGAGAGTTCGTAGATGGTTAAACCATTTGTCCCATGAAACTATTCATTTCTAATGAGACATTCAATGAATCCGAGGTAAATGGTGTTCAAAAGTGATTGATTCAGAGATTCCAGCCCTTGAGAGAGGGCTTCTTCAGCCTCCCGTGTCGATTGCTGTAATCCATACATCCCCAACAATTGCTGCTCCGTTATTGGCTCTATGACTCAATATTATCTACACAAAAATAAATAATAATGATAAAATTAAACGATGTCGATTAGTTGTTGGTGCTATTTTTTGTGTCGTTTATTCGAGGTCACAGTTTATATTTTCCTTATTTTTCAATCATATATTCTCTTATATTTTTCTCAAAATAATGTGGCTCAAACACGTTCTGTTTTGAGAAGTAAGCCAACGAGTTGAAAAAGCGAGTAACTGATATGATTTGTAGTTGTAAAATAAATGAAAATTCAGTGGTGGCAGCCTCGCAGGATCACAAATCTTGCCACGCTACTATTTTCTTCCCCAAAATAGAATCTCACTCACTCATTACCCAAGAAAAATCGCCACCGCAATGGCGGACACCGCCGCCGAAGAACCATCACACCTCGAACCCCCATCAACATCATCAAATTCTACAACGAAATCTGCGTTGTCTACCACCAATTACCTCCACCCCCGCCGTGAGCCCTTCGAGCACGGCCTTCTCCCCATCCCCAAACTAATTTTTCCTGACGCCGCGCAAACCCTTTCCCATCTCAAATCCACCCTTCTGGCCGCCGATTCGTCCAACCGGGTCAATCCGGAAACCCTCGCCGGAGCTCTCCAGATCTCTATTGACCATTCTCGGCTTATCCTCGAAACCTTGTCTTCTGTCCTTCATGATGATTCTGATCCTTTGGTCAATGCCAAGACTCCGCAGGAAATCGATTCGATTGGAGTTAATGTGTTTGATTTGCTGGTTTATTTGTATATACAAAGTTACAAAAGGTTGCTTCCCAAAGGGCATAAGGATTCTGCTGCTGTTGCTGATGTTTGGCCCTCCACCTCTGCTTTTGACGGGTTTTTGTCCGCCCTTTCACCGTTACAGGTGCCAGTTTTTTTTTTTTTTTTTTGTAATGTTCTTTTGGATTAGGTTTGAAATTTTTTTGAGTATGCTGGTGCAGTATTGTTGAATTTGAGTATTTTAGCTGTATTATTTTTGTTCATTTATATGATTTGTTAAAGTATGCACCGCAATAATATTAATGGATGAATTTGTCATTGCTTTCTGGATTGACGTGTAGTATACTAAAATTGGTTCAGCAGTAAAGTAATTTGGTGATGTGATAGTAACATAGTAATAACATAGTAATTTTGGCTGTTCACACACAGTTGGAATTAATTATTATATACTACAGTATCATCAGTAACAAATATGGTTCTATCTGTTGCAGCTTGTGCGCAGCAACAGTCGTCGATTTATGCCATCTCAAGCTGATGAAGAGGCTCACCAGCTGTCCTATCTACAGAAGCACCTGGGCAATATTGTGTCCCTCTTGGCAGACTGTGTAGAAGGGGAGGTGGAAGACTCTCTGGTATCTAACTTTCTTGCTGCCTTAACACTTGTGCATTTTAGGTTAGCTTCTGTAGGCATATTTTGCATTTTTTCTTTTTGAATAGTTATATTTAATTTTGAGAATTGGCTCATGCATCCTTTTTTTTATTTTATACTCGTAACATCCTTTTGCTAGATTAATTTTATTCTTGGCAGTATTCCTGTTGTTGGTGGGACTGTTCATGGTAGAGATGCAATTGTCATACATTCTTACTTTGCATTTGTGTCAGCTTGATCTTTGTCATATATCCTCCAGGTTGTATCAATGGATATATTTGAGCATATTGGATTTCTATTGTACTTTGGGGAAAGGGGATCAGAGAGGACCTCCCTGAGCCAAAATTCTCCATTTTTTGCCAATTCAGATCCCGACATGCCTGCTGTTCCTGTTCCCGCATCACAAGTTCTTGATTGGCTTCTACAGAATGTAGCCACTGCATTGGAACATATTTCTGAGAGAATTTCTTCAAAAGAGAATGGGCCAAGCAGTGCCTCTGATCAAGATGTTACAATGGCTGATGTCAGCACAAGTCCAGCGAAGACCTTAACCAGTGCTAGAGGTCCAAGCTTCATTGAAGGGATCTCCAAGTCATCATATCTAAAGCAAGCATCTGATCTTAAAGGCTCTTCTGTAAAGGTGAATTTTTTTTACTTGTGTTCCACAGCGTCTGCCCTCCTTTTCTTACTTGTTTTAGCAGAAATTTTGATTCGAAAAACAGTTTCCAGTCTAACAATGAGTTTTGAAACCAGTTCCCAGGCTGATGCACGTGTTTTCAATTGCTTAAATTCAAGTATGAGTATTGCGGTGCTTTATTAAATACGAATGAATTTTAGTCAACTGTAAACCCATGCTGAAAATGATGAAATTTGTATTATGTAGCTTTGAGGTATCTTGTTGGCTCAACAGGATAATTCTGCGCTGAATTGGAATTGATGTTCCTATAATCTGGCCATTGTTTAGAATTTCTTTTGTCATGCATGCGATGAAAGTTTAAGAGAGAAAGTGGGTGTGGGTTTGTAAGGCATTGCTAATTTTACCCTTCTCTAGCAACCTCAATCTCCATCCTAATAGAAAGAGGAAAAATGTGAAATTTATCAGAGTGAAAATGAATTGTATTTCATGTGAAAATGTCAATTGGTCAAAAATGTGAGTTAGATAAGTTACATTCTAGCCACCGCACCTTGGCTATTTGCATTGGGAGGCCTCTTTCAAAGTTGGCGATGTATGTCAATTGGTAAAAAAATGTGAGTTAGATAAGTTACTTTCTAGCCACCGCACCTTGACTATTTGCATTGGGAAGCCTCATTCAAAAGTGTATGTCAAAATTAATGTACACTCAGCTTTGTCGTGGCCAGGTTTATATCGTCCTTGTTTTGGGCATACACGTTTTTAGTAAAATTCTCATGTCAGTGTAAGCAACTTATCTCATGATCTCTTGGCTTTTGATATTGGCAGGTTGTAAATTGCCACGAATCAGTAATTTACATTTTAGCACCACTGAGATATGCAACAGTCTATGGATGTTCTGATGCAACTATTGTTCTGGGAGCCGTGGGCAAGGTACTTAGACGGTTAACCTTAAGAACTCTTATCTCTTTTGTTCCTAGCTCAACATTAATGCGTGAATTCGGATCCCTTTTTTTGGTAGCTTGATACCAGTGATGCATTTTAATCATGACATACTAGCTATGATGTTGATAAAACACTATGGTCTATGGCTCTATGCTAGACATGCTACGAGTTATTAGGATTATAGTTGACTATGCATGCAGTTTATGATTATGTGTTTCCATCTGTACCTGCTGTGCTTGAATTTTATTTTTAATTCGATTTGTTCAGAGTATTTGAATACACCCTGGATTCTTTTCTCCTACAGGCCGTTAGAGTGGAACATTGTGAACGTGTTCATCTAATCACAGCAGCAAAACGTATCTGTATTGCCAACTGTCGTGAATGTGTGTTTTTCTTGGGGGTAAATCAACAACCTCTAATGGTTGGTGATAACCATAAATTGCAGGTGAGATTGACTTCATTTTTGGTGCACACGTCTCTGCATCATGCTAGCATTGCCCTTCACCACTTGGGACACCTTATTCTTCTACAATATTCAGCTTGATAGCCCCTGAAGTTTCTGGAACCTGCGTAAAAGTTTTCTGCTAGAGGATTTCTGGACATATCTCCTTGATGCTTCCAAACATTTTGAGCTCAAATACTCTAAAATTCATAATAATGTTGGGTCGTATTATGTGTCATATGTCAATGAATATTGACATCAGATTTGTTCTCTCCCCTTTTTTCCTAAATTTTCAACAGGTTGCTCCATATAATACATTTTACTTACAATTGGAGGAGCACATGAATCAAGTTGGCCTTGACCCTAGTATCAACAGGTGGGATGAACCTGTGGCACTTGGAGTGGTTGATCCCCACGATTCATTATCTCATCCTGCGGGTGTCTCAGATGTTCAAGCTGAATCTGCTACCCGCCTAGACCCGGACCAGTACACCAATTTTTTGGTATGTACATTATTTTATTCATTCTCTTGGCTCTGAGATGTTGTAAATGGATTTAACGTTGTATGTGTGATGTTATATGCCAATTCACTTATCATTTGTATTTGCCACGAATGTTCGCGGAACCTTGAATCTCAACTGTATGAACTCTAATTTTTTCTTTTACGATGTGCTAGCATATTTCATTTTTGGGGTATCATTGATGTCAGCTTTTCTCAGTTTTTTAGAAGTTTCTGCTTTAATTTACATGTTCACTATGTGCAGATTCCGAACTGGTTGGGAGGTGAACCTGATGGGTCCACAAAAGATAACCCTTTTACTTTACCTGATGCTTACCTGGCATCTCAACAGAGAAATGTATGTCCACGCCCCAATATTACTCGTGCAAACATTTTGAAAGCTCCCCCACTCCCCTTACACCGCCCAATTTTCTGTTTTTTCTTGTGTTTGTTTTTCTCTTTTTGGGGTTTGGGGGTGAGGGCGTGTTATTTAGAATGCCAATGATCACCCTTAAATTGTTAAAGTCGAATTTCAAATTGTCTTGTGCATTTTTTTTCTTGAACTTTCAGCACAGAAACCTGGAGGAAATTAAGCAAATTTTGAGAGAAACTCCACTTGAAGACAGCAGGAAACGGGAACTATCAAGTGCTCTCCATGTATACTTCAAAGACTGGTTATATGGTAATGTCTTATTATAACACTGTTCTTCCGTAGTCAATTCTATCTGCTATCCATACAGGATATAGGCATGCTTCTTGAATTTCGTATTTTCTTTTTAATGTTTCTTAAAGTTTGTTGTATCAGAAATCAAGGCTTATGCTATCTGAAACTGTGCCCAAGAATAGTTTTCTGTACTACCCCCCAAAATAATACATAGTAAAAAAAAAAAATCCCACCCCAAACAACGCCAATACAACCCAAATGGCAGCTGATGTTTCTGGTTGCATTTGGTTTCTGATTCCAGCCTGCCTCAACTTTAGATTAATCATAGTATAAAGGATCTGCAATTGAGCAGTAACAATTTTTTTCATTCTCAAAGTTCTGGCTAGCTATTCATACTAGCTTATGGGCAGAGGTGATTGTTTCCTTAATTACTGTGGCAATAATTCATTAAGTTTCCTTAATTACTGTGGCAATAATTCATTAATTATATGTTCCCTTTTTGAGCTTGTAGTTGGCATATTAAGCAGCTTTCCTTCAGATGGTTATGTATATCTAGTGCATGTATTGATAATATGTAACTAAAACTTGCCGTTATGAACACACTACTCTAAATGCACGTTTAGTGTACAGTGTCAGATAGAACCAGACATGACACAAGACAACGCACAAGATTTTAACTTATTTTTTTCATTAATTGTATTGTATACATCCTATTCACCGTAGGTGCCTATTTCAATCTATCATATTACACTTGAAGAGGGGAAAAGGGTTACCTAGTAAAAGTGACTTGCTTTAACACTCGTGTTTGTATGATTTGACAGCATCAGGAAATATTAGGCAGCTTTACTGCTTACAAGGTGATTAAGCAAGCGTGAAACTGATTGATCACAATCGAAAGGATAAAGTTCAATACTTAAAGCTTGCATATTTCGCTTTGCTTCGAGTATTGACTAGTTCAGACTCCTCTTGCCATTTTTGTTGGTGCTGGAGTCAGAGGGCATCTGGAACTTTAGTAATACTGTTGACTTAACTACATCGAGTCAGTTCAGACTTTTGAACTATTGTGCAGATTGCTTTTAGAGAAACATTTGCTTACTTGCAACTGTATTTCAGTATAAATGAATTTGTATCATCTTTTATTCTAATTTCTAGTTATGTTGTATTCAAGTAGACGATTTTTTTATTTTTTTTTTAGGATCTAAGTGGAAGTGTGATCTTTCTTATTATCTTTCTTCAATCTAATGACATGGACAGTCAAATGTCCTTGCTGATTTACTGTCAATTGGCCCAAGTTTTTTACGTTCTGGGCGGCTCAGCCCAATTTGTTAACACTATTCAAGATGAACCAGCAAATGGTGATGTTTCACTATTCGCTTTGGTCATCCAAGAGAGATGCAGGAAAATATATGCTTTTAGTGTTCTTACGAGTTTTATTGTAATTATTTTTAATTGAAAGTTTCATGAAATATGTGAAGCGCTCGCACACATATATGTGATATGAATAAACAGACTTGTGTGTATATATTGGGTCATAGAGTTCTATTTTAAAAAAAACCAACTTTATTAAGAACATCATGTATCCAAATGGAGGTTTTTCCCTAATGGTGGGAACTCAAAAATAACAGTAAACTTATTCAAATTCACAACATGAGAACAGAAACAAAGGCAAGAAGCCAGAAAACAAAGGCCTAAAGTACATTAAACATCTTAAAGGAGGAAATAGCAAGACAGAAAGAGTGACCACGTGCCCCAACTAAAGCTTTCCTTGCAAAGAAGTAACAATGAAAAGGGTAAAAGAGTCAATCAACAGTTGGCCTCTTCTTGATGGTGTAAGGATAGTACTCTTTGCCATTATCAATTCTCGTGGTCTGACCTCCAGCATCAATGACAGCAGACGTCACTGCAAGTGCAGCTCCCGCAGAGATTGCTGAGGATATGCTCCTTCCTGGGAAGGATGATAAAGATAAAAGCCAAAACTATAAGAACCATTACCAAAGTATTACCACTACATGGGAAGTAGAAATTCAATCCTAAAACAGTAAAACTTAGACCTGCCTTTTCAAATCAAAATGAGAAAAGGGAAAAAATGGACAACTCCAAATATCAGGACTGTACCAGCACATAAATTTGTTAAAATAATAATTTTATCAACGGAGATTTATTCAGGGAGGATATTAGCATTTGTTTCCAATATGGTATAGTATTAGTATATCTCTCCTATATGGTATAGTAAAATCATTCTGCTTGATAACATCTAAAATGAAGGAAGATAGAATCTTGGAATGATCTGGAAAGGATGCGGCCCATCATTTTTGAGGACTGTAAGCCAATTTGGACCTGTAGAGGTCCAAACTCGTACATCAAGTGTAAGGCATTCCTCAGGCTGCATAGAAGAGCTTGGACAAGGAAGCCCAGTTCAACCTTGCTCAGTTTGGCATCCGTGCAGAACTGGCCTTAGCACAAGCTTGCCTAACATGCCAAACAGGGTATGATGCATTACAGGATGTGACATGTTACTGGCTCCAGGATAAAGCAACTCGGCAATTGTATAACATTGCTTATTTACCAGAACCACTAAACCATTCAATGAAAAATACTAGGCCCTTCACATGGTGCAAGGTGAGACTGTGAGAGATTCCAAAATTACAAACACTATGTTGGATTTACCACTCTTCTACAGTAAAATCTGTCGAGTAATGAAATGCAATACCCAATCCTCAGTTTCCAGGGGTCAAGCGGATTCTAAATGTCCTATTTTGCAGAATCTAGTATATTTTAGGCACAAATAGTTGGTTAGGGGATGATTCGGGCATCAATGTCAAGTATTAAAATTCTACACTTTTAGATGAAGTGATCATTTAATACACATAATCATCAAACACTAAAAACTGAGAAAGTGCATACAAGTCTAGTTTAAAAATTCAAAAAAAGAAAAAAAAAAGTAACATTTAAGTTCAGAAGCAAACTTTTCAGGGCATTCAAATCTTTTAGAATTATTACAAAAGAAACCTGAACATACATGTTTTCTACCACTTTCACCCTTGAGCATCTAGTTTACATTATTTATTTATATCAAAACTAACGACTGATTCCAGTTTCTTGAATAATTAACACCATTGATATACTTTTGGAATTGTACAACTGAATCATTCATTCTGTACACTTAAAAAACACTCGCAGTGTTCGAGTTTTGTAATTTTTTGGATCTAGAAAAAACTCATTCTGGTTAATTTTGTTCATCTATTTTTTTTTTCATAAATTAGGAAATATCCAAGCTTGATAAGAAAAACAATGAGAAAACCATATAGAAAATATAGTCCAAAAAAAAAAAGGAGAGAGAGAGAGAGAGAGAGAGAGCACAAATGCGATTAGTTTATTCTGTGTACTTCCACTCTAATGGTAAAAACAATACCCAAAAGTATTCTTTCTTTGCAACTTTTTCCAAAAATATCTTCATGGTCTTAACAAAGTTTAACACAACTATCCTCTGAACTGCAAGGACTTGTGTTAAATTTTCCAAAATAAATAAATAAATTATTGAGTGCATAATTGGCATGACGAATAGCTATAATCAATTAACAATATCTGCCAACTGCCAAATATGCCAATAACAGAATGATTCAGTTCTTATTTTCATAAATATTCAGCAATGATGCCTGGGGCTGGAAGCATTTCAATAAATGGCGTGTCTTCTGTAGGTGAGAAAACAGCAAAAATACCTTTTGAGAATGACCGTCTCTCTTCCTGTTAGAGAAAACTTAGTGATCATATTCTCAATATGCATGTAAGGGGACGCAACCACAAATTAATATATGTACAGCTAACCACAAACCAGCACACATATAATGTAACACTACAAATTATCTTTGAGCCCATTTGAGATGGCTGATAAAAATGTGAAAATGTGCCTCTAAGCACACTGTTGCTTAATTGAAATGAGCATCTTGTGCTTATCTCGTCCTTCAGTGTCTGGGAGGTAGGCAAGCTCCGTGAGGGTTCTGATGAGTGATTGTTGGGGTGGATGAAGACATTGACAGGGTAGGGCTACCTAGGGGAAATTGATTTGGGGATAGATTGGAGAAGAGGATTATGAGTGGCATGAGAGGAAGCATGCTCGTGAAATTTATGTAGATGCACCTGACATCTTGTTGGTTAAAGTTCATAGATACCTAAAAAAGTTGGGGGTGACCAAATTTGTTTCTGGGCGTTTATAATTGACAAAAGTTACATATAATCATCTTTGATAACTTCACCAGAGACTTCACAATGTCTATAATCCATTTACATTATTATAAGTTCACCTTCTATTTACATCAAGGAATATTAAATGGGATATTTCACATTATAAAATTGTATTTATCGAGAAGAACCATTTTATTTAGTATAGAAAAAGATTCACCTTTATAACCCAGAACAGAAGCACCAGCAACAAATCCACCAACAGCTCCGTTAACAAAGTCTCTTTTCATCCTATAATTCTGAGCCAGCTGCTCGACACCAATGTAGACTCCGCCAACAGCAGCAAAAGTCATCCCATAATTACCCATCATCTTCAATGTTCTAATTAGACCTGGAAGTGCAATACTCCTCTCAACTCGAGGCACATCATGCCAAGTAGCAACAATGGTACCCCAAATAGTGCCTGCAACTAGACCTGCAGTTGCACCCTTTATGGTTTTAATCAATGGACTTGTTTCATCTTCCATCTGTCTAAGCTCCATCTGATCCATTGCTCAGTTAAAACTAGATAACAAAGTATGTTGTGGAGAAAAATCAGTCCTGAACAAGTGCTATTTCTCTCAATAAAGCTAATTGAAGCAAATGTGAGGATGCAGTAAAATATTGACAGATCCAGCACAAAATATAAACGCAAAAGAATTACTAGGGCCAGCCTGGCATGACAACTTCTAAAAGATATAGAAAAACAGAAATTCTATTAGAAACATGTTTAAAAGAGTACAAAACAACTATAGAAAATGTCTCTGCTAATACAACACACATACTTGACTATTATCAACTTTACCAAACTCAATATTCAACACTAATCCTCCCTTACAAGTGCAAGAAAGTGTTGTTTTCAGTGGATAAATATTCTAAATACAGAAAACTAAATAGTATTCCCTTTCACAAAACACCATTACCCTTTTATGTACCATATAGGGTTAAGAAATCCAAAATTAAATACTTCAACAAAAAAAATAAACATCCGATTAACAATTTTATCCAAAAGTCAGCCTCCCAAATTCCAACTAACATTGCCCAAATTTTCAAAAATCATATTTTTTTTAGCTGCATTGTACTAGAAACTCCTCCAAACTTAACAGTTCCTAAAATCCAATCAAGGGAAAAAATAGTCTAAAGCGTAAACCCGATCATGAATAGACTATCAATTATATACCAATATGAAACCTATAATTTGAGAAAAACTAACTATTTTTCAACGTTTTACCGGATAAATTTTCCATCTTTAAGCTTCGGCCATAGAATTCAACCTTATATTATTTCCTTCAACGATTTAAATTATGCAAGAAAATACAAATAGTTGTGGCGATATATTTTGTATACGCTGTTCTTTTCTATGCATAAAAACGAATGCACGTAAAGGAAAGAGGATGCTTACCTGAACTGGCAGTGATCTGCGTGGAGAGAGAGCGAGGGAGAAAATGCAGTACCCGAGAGAATACTTGGTAGGATCGTGCTACAAAGCCCAACTACAGGCCTTCTGTTAGGCCCATCTCAGTCCGTGCGAGTTTATTACCCAGTCCTGAAACTGTCCCATTCAGTCGATAAGCCCACGACTGTAAGGCGTACGTTAGCACACAGCAATTGGCTAACAAGTCAAAAATGTTAAAATACACAAAACACTGAAAAAAAAAATCTAATTATTCTGAAAACACCTAAAATTTTTGCTATCGAAAATGCCGGATGCAGATGAAATCAGAAATCTTCCAATCGACATTTCATTCAGTCGACTCGGAGGTAAAATGATTTCAAATTCCAACGTTTATGCCGTTTTCGATTAGTAATTTTTCAGCAATTTTATTTATTTACTTTTTAAATTATTATTTTTTTCTTAATTTAAAATGAAGAATGGTTGGTGGATCGGAAGAGAATTCCATCGGATTGGAGGAAGCGATTGGCGGCCGTGAAAGCGAAGATTTCGGCGGCGTTTGCTGCACTGCCGAAAGACATTGATCCTTTATTTCTAACCCTGGACCTTGAAGGTTCTTTTATTTACATAAATTTATCCTGAATTTCAAAAATTCATTTACTATTTTTTAAACCAGTCGAATAGATATACATGTGCGTAGTGCCAGGTACTATTTTACTATCCGTAATTTAATAATTGATCCTTTTTTTTGCAAGATTAAGCAGTTTAATGTTTGAATTTGAATATTAATAATTTTCAGACTATTATTAACGTTGAAAATTTTCATTTTGGGTTAATGGAGGGAAATAAAATATAAGGCGCAACTAGGAAAAAAAAACTCATAAATAGTGATTGTTCAATCAATTTTAAAGGTAGAATATAATTTTAGTGTTGAATAATGGTGCTGGAAATGATTTTTGACTTTGCATAAACCCAAAATTCTGCATTCTTTTTATCAATTTTCATGGTTATATACAATTTATGTTCCGAACGTACTACGTTTGAACATCATTTCAAAGGGAAGGTTTGTTAGTACATGAATGTGTGACTTCACGAACTTGACTTGGATTTTAAATTTTAATATCATTATAATATGATTTATTTTCTTTTGTCATGTCCATTTTTATTATGAGATCACAATAAACTTTCAGGAATTGGGTACTTTGAAGCGAAGCAAATATATGAAATTCTTCTAAAGTCGACTCCTGAAAGCCGTAACATTTTTGGCCGGCTTTCAGGTGCTGCTGTAAGATCTCTACAAAACAGCCTCTTTATATCTCCAAGTGTAATGGTGCTCAATGCATTTGCTTCACAACAGGTTGTAAAACGTGTTTCAATCTTTGACAGGGCAATTGGGAGACAATAGTGCGGGCATATGAAAAAGATCATATTTTTCTTGGCGAGGCTGCTCAGATAATGATCCAAAATGTTAATTACGAAATGTAAGAAAGCAAGTTGTAAAGTATTAAAAGATACATTAGCATGTAACTGTCTTTTATGTTAGTTTCTTGCACTAGTGCTGTTCTTTCAATTGATTGATTTCGTATTTGATTTGAAGCCCATATCAAAAGAAGCAGGTCCAGAAGACTCAACAACAGCTTGCTGAATTAGAGCGCAAGGAAGCTGATATAAAAAGGAATGCAGCTCTTTCAGCAACAAAATATGATCAGGCTTGTCAGGAGCTAGGATTGCAGGTTTTGCTTCTGTCACACTGTTTATAGTTGTCGGCTTCTCTTGATGTACCTTTAAAAAGCAAATTCTCACGCATTGAAGGTTGTGCTCTATAGGGGATTAACGTGAGGTCAGAATTATTAGAAACAGCTACAAAATCTCTTCCAAGCACTTTTAACAGGATTTTAGAAGTAATTAATGGTGATTCTGTTTCACGGGCACTTGACTTCTACTCAACCTTTATCAGAGATGCTCATACAGAAAAGGATGTAAGGCTATAGCGAATTTTTTTCGCTGCTGATGAAAGCTGGAAATGCATTACTATAAATTTTATTCTTTTTTAAAAAAAAAAAAAATTGTGTTGCAGGCAACTCCTGGGTTTGTGTTACCAAATTTGAGGAATATTCGTGAAAGCCCCCCTTCGCTTAATGTTTACGTGACCCCAGAAGTTTCTGATACTCTTATTGCTCAAGGATGCGATGATGAATCAGCACACATGGCTGGGGAAACGGACATCGGGGCAAACAGTATTGACTGGGATATTACCATGGACAGCTCTCAGATTGATTGGGACATTGGCACAGTGGAAGAGACAGAAGATACTGGGAATGGTTTGGGTCCTTATGAAATTGTTAATGCTAGTGACATTTTGGAAAATTCCCCTCATAAGGATGGTGTTGTCGAGTCTCATCAGGTGGTGTCAAATCCGGAGAACTCTGAAGCTCCGGATGTCTCCATTTCAGAGAGCCCTTGGGATATAGTTGTTGAAAATCCACAGGTTGATGGAACTGAAGAAGCTGATTTGTCACGTATTTTTTCGGTGCCCGGTTCAAATGTGCTTAATGATTCATCCAAAGCTCCAGACACTGACCATGATAGGAGTCAGCTGTTGGAAATAGAATACCGGAATAAGATCCTGGACGATTTATTTGAGGTCTAGGCGTGCTCTATGATCTTTACTTGTGACTAATTTCTATTTCATGCTTGACTTCAGAATATTTATCTTCTATTTCTGGTTTGACACATCCATCAGATTAAAGCATTTCTGAATCAGCGCCTGATTGAATTGACAAATTCAGAAACCTTGTCCTTGCAACATCAAGTCCAGGCAGTTGCTCCATTTGTGCTGCAGCAATATACTTCTGACTCAATTCAGACAATGCAATCTGATATTTCCTTGGCTATTTCATTGTTAACAAATCGAAAAA
This sequence comes from Fraxinus baroniana, assembly GCA_903798355.1. Lineage (NCBI taxonomy): Eukaryota > Viridiplantae > Streptophyta > Magnoliopsida > Lamiales > Oleaceae > Fraxinus > Fraxinus baroniana. Next base: position 30,155 of record CAIGRO010073515.1, read on the forward strand.
CTCGGGACCTGATTATGATACTCAACTCAAAAAGGTGTTAGTTGAACTTGTTTTCATGTCACTTTTATTTATTTTGGGTTTTACAGTCCTGATGAATCGCATGGACAAGAAGTCCCCCCCCCCCCCCCCCC
>CAIGRO010073547.1:0-10430 GCA_903798355.1 Fraxinus baroniana
AACTTGAGTGAAAAAAGGCCTCAAGTTGAAAGGAAGGAAACAGTAAAATGGACAGGAAAGGCGACTAATTATCCTCCCTGTCCACATTGCAAAAGAAAGGGTCATTCTCCAAAGTTTTGCTAGCTAAAGACAGGAGTTCAATGTAGGGGTTGTAAGCAGTTTGGACACATTGAAAAGTTCTGCAAAAATCGAAAAGAAAAAAGTGAAACTCAGCAAGCAAAGGTTGCTGAAGGTTCATCTGAAGAACACTTGTTTTCAGCCTTGAACCATTCAGTCTGCAGCAAGAATCAGGTGTGGTTACTTGATAGTGGCTGCACTCACCACATGTCTTCCAATTCTGATATTTTTGTTGAGTTGAACAACAACTACAGATCAAAAGTGAGAGTTGGAAATGGAGAATATGTAGCAGTCCAAGGCATTGGCAAAGTTGCTGTCCAAACTCCATCAGGTAAGAAGTTTATTCCTGATGTTTTATATGTTCCACACATTGACCAAAACTTGATAAGCGTTGGACAACTTATTGAGAAGAATTATACCTTAATGTTTAAGGATAATTGTTGTACAATTTTAGATCAAAATAATGTGGAACTCATGACTGTTGAAATGAGAAACAGAAGTTTTCCTTTGAACTGGGAAAGTGTGAAACTGGAAGCTTATGCTAGTATTGAAGTTGAGTCTGAACTGTGGCATAGACGGTTTGGACATGTAAATTTTACTTCACTTAAACAGCTAAGTGAACATGAACTTGTAGAGAATTTACCAAAGATGGGAGATGCCCTGTGTGTTTGTGAAATCTGTCAAAAGGGAAAACAAACTAGACTCTCTTTCCCTAAAAATCAAGCCAAGAGAGCTCATACTAAACTTCGGCTTGTGCATTCTGATGTCTGTGGTCCCATGAAAATCTCAACCTTGAATGATAGTAGATACTTCATTTTGTTTATTGATGATTTTACAAGAATGTGTTGGGTTTATTTTCTTAAATCAAAATCTGAAGTTCCAGTAGTTTTTCAAAAGTTTAAGAGACTTGTTGAGAATGATTGCAATTGTAAAATCAGTGCAATAAGGACAGACAATGGGACAGAGTATACAAGCAATCAGTTTAATAATTTCTGTGAGGAAGTGGGAATCAAGCATCAACTTACGATTCCTTACTCTCCACAACAGAATGGAGTCTGCGAAAGAAGAAACAGGACAGTCATGGAGATGGCCAGATGTCTATTGCTGGAGAAAGATATTCCTAAAATCTTCTGGGCAGAGGCTGTAAATACATCAGTGTATTTACTGAACAGGCTTCCTACCAAAGCTTTAGAAAGATTAACCCCTTATGAAGCTTGGTATGGAGTTAAGCCTAATATATCCCACCTGAGGATATTTGGAAGTGTATGTTATATACATATTCCTGATGTTAAACGAGACAAGCTCAGTCAGAAGGCAGAATCTGGAATTTTGGTTGGATATTGTGATAATGCAAAGGGGTACAGAATTTATAATCCAAAAACCAACAAAATTGTTTCTTGTAGAGATGTGAAGTTTGATGAAAAGTCCTTATGGAATTGGGAATCAAACATTTTGGATAGAACTGAAGCTCCTAGGCTGATTTCTCAAAATGAAACTACTGAAAATGATGTAAATGAAGATGCTGGTAATGATGAAGATGAAATTCAAATTGATGCTGAATCTGATGGTGAAGCCGATTCAGAAAATGAAGTAGTCAGAACCAGATCCCTTCAAGACATCTATGCTACCTGTAACTCTGCTGTTCTGGAACCAGTAGGATACATTGAAGCTGCACAATGCAAAGGTTGGATGGATGCTATGAAGGATGAATTGGCAGCAATTGAAAAGAATAACACCTGGTTACTTGTTGACAAACCAAGTAACAAGAATGTTATTGGAGTCAGATGGGTGTTTAGAACCAAGTTAAATGCTGATGGTTCGATCAATAAGCTAAAGGCTAGGCTGGTAGTTAAAGGATATTCTCAGAAATTAGGAATTGATTTTACAGACACCTTTGCACCAGTTGCAAGACTTGAAACAATTAGAGTATTGTTTGCATTAGCTGCACATTCAAACTGGAAGATTCATCAACTGGATGTAAAATCTGCCTTTCTGAATGGAGAGTTAACTGAAGAGATATTCATTGATCAACCAGAAGGCTTTGTCAAAAATGGTGAAGAAGACAAGGTGTATCTGCTCAAGAAAGCTTTATATGGCTTGAAGCAAGCACCTAGAAGCTGGTATAGCAAGATTGACAGCCATTTGTGTAAACTTGGATTCAACAAAAGTGTAAATGAGCAAACTTTATATATCAAATCGGTGGAGGAGGATCTGATTGTCATTTCACTGTATGTTGATGACTTATTGATCACTGGAAGCAATGATGGTTTGATCAAAAATCTGATGAATGAATTGAAGAAAGACTTTGAGATGACTGACTTAGGGATGATGAAATACTTTCTTGGTATGGAAGTGGATCAGTCAGACAAAGGAATCTTTGTATGCCAACAGAGATATGCTAGAGAAATTTTGAAGAAGTTTCATATGGAAAATTGCAAGCCAGTTAATACTCCTTTGGTTCAGAATTTGAAGTTGATGATGGATGATGGTGCAACTAAAATCGATGGAAAGGTGTATAGAAGTCTGATTGGATGTCTGTTGTATCTTTCAGCTACAAGGCCTGACATTATGTATGCTGTTAATTTATTGTCCAGATTCAGGCAGGAGCCCAGCCAAATCCATTTTTAGGCTGCCAAAAGAGTTCTGAGGTATATAAAAGGTACTGAAAACTATGGAATCAGCTTCAAGAAATCTGAGAAACTGGTCTTGACAGGGTTCACGGACAGTGATTGGGCTGGTTCAATGGATGATATGAGGAGTACTTCTGGTTATGTTTTCTATGCTGGATCAAGTCTCATATGTTGGAACTCCATCAAGCAGAAAACGGTTGCTCAATCTACAGCTGAGGCAGAGTATATAGCTGCAACTGAGGCAACAAACCAGGCTATATGGCTGAGAAAAATCATGAATGATTTGAAGCACAGTCAACCAGAAGCAACTACAATTTTCTGTGATAATCAAGCTGCAGTTGCCATTGTGAAAAATCCTGTTTTTCACGGTAGAACTAAGCATATTAACATCAAATACCATTTCATAAGAGAAGCTCAAGAAAAGGGAGAAGTGAAGCTGTTGCATTGCTGCTCTGAAGATCAGATGGCTGACATATTTACTAAAGGACTTCCTAAACAAAGGTTTGAAACACTAAGGGATTGTCTTGGTGTTTCCAATAAAAGTGTCAAGGAGGAGTGATGAATGTTGTGTGACACTTTTATTGATTCAAGAGATTTTTGTATGATCACTTTGTCACATTTTTTGTTGTAATGATCAAGATGTTAGACTTTATCAAATGACAGGCTGTAGGCTGCTCTGTCCTTCTGAAAAGCTGATGTAGTAGCTGATAGAAAGTGTATTAAATATTATGTTTTGTATCTTGTTCAATTTTAAGTGGCTGGTCCCGTGTGAATGAAAATTATCTCTCAGTTTGTTCCTCCTCTTTGTCTTTCAATTTCTTACAAATCTACAACCTTCTGAACTTGCACATGAGCAAGAACTTCCCTTTTGTCAAGTTATTCAATTTACATGGATTCAAGTCATTTTAGACACTGTTTCATCAGCTAAAAAGATTCTTTTGGTTGATTTTGGGATCGGAACGGGCTCGCATTGGACAATGGTGATACATGCTCTTGCTAATCGAAAAAACTGTTCGTGGAGCTTCTCAAGATAACTGCTGTTGCGACATCGACAAATAAGCTTGAAGAGACGGGTCAGTGGCTTTCATCTTTTGCAAAGTCCATGAATCTACCTTTCTCGTTTAAAATCGTGTCGTCAGAAATGAAGGATGTTAAGAAGGATATGTTCGAGTTGGAGGGTGATGAAGTGGTGGCCGTGTTCTTGAAGATGTGTCTGTGGTCCTTATTATCATGGCCTAATCATTTAGAGAGTCTAATAAGAGTGATTAAAGGACTTAATCCATGTGTGGTGGTGGTTACGGAAGTCGAAGCAAATACTAATACGACATCTTTCATGCACCGTTTTTATGAGGCACTCGATCTTTTCAGTCGTATGTTTGATTGCCTCGAAACTTGTCTGGAACAAGGCAACCAATTTAGGAAGGTAGCCAAAGAAGGGAATCTAAGAGAAATGATCCGAAATATTATTATATCCAAGGGTGAAGACAGGATTATTGAAAATGCTATTCTTGGAGGGAATTGTTTTTGAGGTTTGGTATTGTGGAAACAGAAATTTGTCCTTCATCCTTGAGTCAAGCAAATTTGTTAATTAACAGATCTGGTTGCTTGAGTTTTTGTACTCTAAACATGAACGGAAAATCCATTATTGTGAATTGGAAGGGAACCCCAATGCTGTCTCTTTCTGCTTGGAAGCTCCAATGTGATTGAAGGAAACCGGATATACTCCACGGAAAAGATGAAACTGCCTTTGAAACAAAAGGGTACCTAGACCCGAAATCGACAGATGGGTTAGAGTGGTGTACTTCTATAGGTAGCTTAGACTACTTAAGGATGTAAGAGCTACACCTTTTAATAATGTACCGAGTTTTATTATCTGGTATGTAGACATTATCCCCATATATCTTTTAGCTCAACTTTCCCTTCTGAAACGTATGCATTTTGTGACTGTCATTTCATTGAAAAGGGAAGAGTTTAACGTTCATTAGGGCCTTGTACGCTGCAATTCCACAAAAGCTATTAGCATATTGGCATTGTCCTATAACAATGATAACATGCTCAAAGTTGAACATGTGGTGAAAAATACTGAACGAACAAACCAGAAAATGTAGCAAACAGAACCCTTCTCGCCCGCATATTGGATTTCAAATTCTTCATTTCCAATTTCATGAATACCTTGAATGTGCGGGAAGTTTTTTTTCCATGGAATTGAAAATGGGTTTCTGTGGGCTTAATGGTTCCCATAAGTTATTGTGCTTGTGCTTTAACTCGGTTGCACTACCTTGACTATTTGTGGCCATTGATATAGCGGATGGCTAGGATTTCACCTTTGATTGAGATATATTTCTTTGGCTTGTCTTGGAAGTTTAGCACGGCACTTTCCAAATTCAAAAGGGGACAAAGACTTTTTTGATTATGACTTTTATTATTTTAATATATCTCTTTCTCTTTCATAAAATAGAACTCTCTCTTCTCACTCTCTAGTTCGTTTTTCAGCTTCCTCTTTTACTCCATGAAATCAACCATATAGCCTATAGATTGTAGAAACTCTTGGGGATTCTTAGGCCTGAAATAGTAGCTAAGTTTGTGGAGTGTTTCTCGATCGGTGGTTTAGCTTCGGTTTGGAGGGCGTTCTTAGTGGTTTGTGGTAGACCGTTTGGTCGATGATCCAAGCCAAGAAAAAGGAGGGTCTGGCTGGTTCTCTAGTTCTCTAAGGATGGCGATTTGCAAGCATGGAAGGGGCTGTTCCTGAGCCTAAAACCTTCTACCATTTTTGATCAATGAACAAGGGAAGTAGCATTTCAATTTCTCTGTTATTTTTAGTAGATGAGTTGTGATTTGATTTATGCAAAATATATATATGTGTGTGTGTGTGTGTGTGGTCATAACAAACGTATATGTTAGCTTGCTAAAGATGAACAATTGAGATGTCTGATTGTAGTGCATTGTGAACTCGTGACTCTGTCATTGGATATTGGCATCTATGTGATGCTATTTTTTCCAACAGTTTCTAATACATTGTCCTGGAGAAAAGGGCCTGATTTCGTCCACAATCACCAACCATCCATGCGAAGACCCTATAGCAATCTTGAAGGGAATGTACAACATTCAATTGAAAAACACTCTTTTATGTAAGACTGGAGAAGAAGTCCTGGTTTCTCCGTCTTCAGAAAAGATGAGAAGTGGAAATTTTAAACACGTGACATACTGGAGGCGTTTGTCTGATTTTTCTTTTCTGTACGTTGTGTGATGACTGGCGAAATATCCTTGCGTCTAAATAATAGAGTCTAAATAATATAAATAATGCTATTTATCATCATAATAATGGAACATAGTAACGTGACAATCTATTATTTCTCACATTTTTCTCTCGCTTTCCCCCTCTTATAAAAATTGAACTGTCTAATCTCGTTATTTCACATAGACCGTCATATTACAAAAATTCCATCATCATAATGATAAATAGCATTATTCGAATAATATAGAAAAATTAATCTATTTGTACAACCCTTGATGACAACCATTATCAACATCCTTAGGGATGGCAAAAAGGCTCGCCGGTTCGGACGGCTCGAGCCCTGCTGGTAAAAAGCTCGAGTCAGGCCCGGCTCGGGCTCGATTACAACGAGTCAAGGCTCGGGCCGAGCCTCATTTTTTTTGTCGGGCTCAGCTCGGCTCGAACCCAAAAAAGCTCGACACAAAAAGCTCAAACCAAACTCGAGTTTTTTTTATTTAATTTATAACATGTAAAACTGTACAAATTTTACATTTTTTAAGTAAAAAATGTAGATTTGACATAAAAATAAAATAAAATCCGAGTTGACTCGGTTCAGGCTCGGGTCGGCCCTCTAAGGCTCGGACAGAAAGCTCGGGCCGAGCCTCATTTTTTTCTTGTCGGGCTCAACTCGGCTCGGGCCAAAAAAAGCTCGGGCTCGGCTCGAGCTTTTTTTTCCCGGCTCAGGCTTGGCTCGGCTCGGCTCGTTGCCACCACTAGACATCCTTGGTGGTGTTAAAATTCGGGTCATTGATTTAAAAATAAAATGGATGAATGTGATGCTATCAAATGTAATGTGGTTAACCAAAATCGTACAATTAGCATGATTCAATATAGAATATGGAAAAATAACCATGTCCGGTGCAAATTAAAATTAAGTTTTTAGCAATTTTTAATAAAAATTAATAAAATGTATGATTGAAAAATTGTGAATCCTATTAAATATGTGATCAAAATTAATTGGTTACTTTGTCTTTAATAAAAAGTGTCATTTTTCGATTCATCCTGTTTTTCAATATATAACCTCAAACGCAACATTCATTATTAGTTAAAAATAACTCTTTCACTTTTATATATCTACCACAAAATTAAATTTTTGGCATCAGCATTTCTTATTCTTGCCGTATAGTGACAGTTTGCATTTTATGTTGAGGGCAAATGGTTGAAATATTGAATAATAGTGGACAAGTTTAAAGAAATTAAGTTATTGTAATGTGTTGCTGTGATGTTTAGAGAAAAAAAAAATAGCAATATTTTCTAGAAAACACTAATTCAAAAAAAGGTAGGTCAAATAGCTTCAACAACAATGACAATGATTTGCATAATGTTTACATTTCCCATTAACCATCCACATAACATTTCCAAGTTGATGTTGCCTAAGTTATCAAGAGTCAGTTTTCACCTTTTATAATTTCAATCCCTCCAGCGGTGACCACAGTTTGGGTTGCAGCAAACAAAGAACAAAGTCATGCCTTCTTCTCCCCTAGCAGTTGCCTGCACAATAATCGAAAGGAGAAAAAGCATGTGAATAAAATCCTTTAAACCCGTGTGGTCATATACATCGGATCTAAATAAAATAGGTACATAGAGACTGCGCAATATGCCATGAATGAAAAATTGACAATTTTCACCAAAGCAGTAACAATATCAACTCAACTTTGTCCAAAATATAAAGGAATATTAGCTACAGGTTATGGGAAGGTCAAGACTTTACTCAAACTGAGAAATACTTCTGCTGTGCTCCAACTAGTAACAACTTGGCATAATAGCAATGTAGAGAGACAGCAATGTTTAAAACTTGTAGCTTCCATTAAAAAAATTTAGAGCAGCAATAATACCTGAAAGAAAACAGCTTCTCCATGACCACAATTGGAACAACGAACTGCTTTTGTACGGGGAAGAGTAGGATCTGCAGGCTGCAGCTACGTCCTGCAAGACCTGGGTGCGCTCCCCAGCAGAATGGTGTATCTCATTTCTGTAGACACAATTGTTATCAGCAACCTCCTGCACGGTTGTATGTCGAAATAGAAATTAAACATTAAATAAAATCTACCTACCGTCAAAAGCATTTTTGCTTAAAAGGAAGAAATCTATTAATAAGAATAAACAACTGCAAGGTGCTAAATAAGAAATGGGGTTGGAACTAGAATGAAGCTTGTCAAAAGGCTTTGACGGTTGAAGATGACACCATAATTCCTTGATACAGAATGAAAGAAAAAAGCTAAACAAAAATCTATCTCTACACTGCATATTCGATGAGGCCAATCTGGCAAGAGAGACACATGTCTTGGCCAATGGGCAGGGGTGAAGCTAGGACTAGGATTCATGGGGAATGACTTAATTATAGAAATAATTTATAAACAACACAATAATATAATAATATAAAAAAATAGTTGCTCATGGATTTCCGTACTTTCTAAAGCTTACGTGGATGTTTATCAACTACTCAAAGTAACGCTTTCAGATTTATGAAGCCACATCCCTGTCACATCAAAAAAATACAAATTCAACAGTCTTTACAGCTAGAATAAGTTGATTTCAAAATATTGCAGTTTCATTTATCATATTTTCAATGTGTATGTTGGAATTCTTTTAGAAATAATGCGTATTTTCTAGTATGAATATCCTAAAAATTTGGTTATTGTAAACTGGAAATTCAACAGAAGAAAAAACTGCATAAACCAAGAATTTTTTTATTATAACACTGAATCAACATATTATGAACACTAAAAAAGAAATAAATAAAAGTGCAGGCTTAGTTGGGATTGAATGGGGATTAAATGAGATTATGTAGCACAGGCAGTGGGGTTTGAATGGGGGAATGCGAATTTGGGGAGTGGGAAAACTGGAAAGGCAGAAAGAGGTGAGTGGGTGTTGATGTTTTGAAGCCCAGGATGCAAAATCTGCTTGCATTTTCAATGTGGTGCTTTTTCATAAAAAATAATATAAACTTTAAAAAATGAAAATGAAAAAAGAAATTCTCAAAATCTAGTAGGGGCACCACCCTCGCTCCACCACTGCCCATGGGGACAAGAAACTACTATATCCCACAAAAAAGTCTCTAAAATGTACTCGCACTCAGATATTCAAGCATTACCTTAATCCAACAAGCACATCCCTATAAGATCTTACCCCGACTAATCATCCTAAAGCCCCACCTTCCACCCAAAAAATGTAAAATTTTGTTTCGAACAAATCCATCAACATTCAGTTCAGCACTAAGTGCTTAACATAATGCATCTATGTATCCACAGAGCAGCAAAACAACATATATGAAGGGTTTCCGGGCACAAATTTGTGACCCCAATCATGTACTAGATAAGAAGTAAGACAGACACAAATATGATTGTTTTTCAGCTTAGTGGAAACCCAAAAATGGCAAAAGGAATAGAAACCAGTCATTAAGAGTAAAAAGAGAAGAGCATTGAACAAAGGATAAGCTTCCATGAAACTGGAAGGCAGGCATGTAGAGTTCTCATAGTCTATGGGGAACAGTTTGCTAGTATTGCACTGTATTCATAAAAATGAAAATATACCAAGGCATGCCATAGAAGAACTTAGAATGTTAAGTCTTGCCAATGTCAAACTCCCTAATGTTGTATAATTTGTGCATATCTGTAATGGTAGTCGAGCTTTAGCAAGCATGTCCTATAGATGTACACTAATGGTCTTGTAGTGCAATACTTGTTCTGCTACGAAGGCAAGGATATCAACCTTCCCTTATAAGAAGGGCCCTCAGTTAATCACTTCTTCTTTGATAAGAATCAATCAAGTTAGCATGAATAATTTCTAAAAATTTTCTTTTCTTTATTCTTTCCAAAATCATTTCCACAAGATGTATACTAGACAAACTTCCCAAGATACTAAATAACCACAACAATTAGTCTATAGTAATAGTAGAAACAATTACATAACTTTAACTGCCATTGACCAATCCAGCCAAAATGGCTCGTGTATACCTCGCCTGTGCCAAAAGCATGGTGCCCAAGGCCCCAAAGATCCACCTTTGGTGCACACTCTCAATTTTTCTTTCACATACAAATACATGAATGAGAAAAAAATTTACCAAACATCAATCAGTCAATCAATGTCCTAAGTCTCAAAATGTTCTAGTCCCTAAACCCTAAAGCTTGGCCCCAAAATGTTCTAGTTCCAAAACACTACACCTAGTATTGCTCAACGTTCACATAAACAATCAGATAGATAAATTTAAAAAAAAAAAACATGCATAGCAAAGCTACATTCTGTGCTTGTGTGTGTGTGTGTGTGAGAGAGAGAGAGAGAGAGAGAGTGGTGTGCTGTCGTAGGCACCCAAAAATAGTCCTTAAACCTCTAAAACTAATGTAATAGTGGAAGTAAGGGTCGATCCCACGAAGAGTGTGCAATTTAACAATTTATGCTTCGTATAACGA
>CAIGRO010073625.1:0-11906 GCA_903798355.1 Fraxinus baroniana
CTTTTGTGTCACTTTTTTAGTATGTTTGTCACTTTTTTGGGTACATAATCAACATGCAATGGATGAGTCTATTTTGATATTTGAGTTTGTGTCACTTTTTGAGTGTGTTTGTCACTTTTTTTGAGTTTGTGTCACTTTTTTAGTGTTTGTCACTTTTTTTTTAGTTTTGCCACTTTTTTTAAATTTGTGTTACTTTTTAAAAAAAGTGACAATTTTTATAAAAAAAAGTGACATTGTGTCACTTTTTTATTTTTTACTTCCTAAAAATCATTCATATGATTTTAAGGGCATTTTTCAAAACATACATAATTTTAAGGGTATTTTTGTAAGTACCCCAAATAAAAAAGAACATATTTTCTTTTTAGTTTATGTTTGACACCCATTTTTTTTCCATTCTCATTCTCATTCTCATTCTTTTTCTCTTTCTTCATTTCAACCACACATTCTATCAATAAAATAATATTACACATAAACTCAAAATTCTCTTTATTTTTTAACCACACATTCTTCCATCAATCACTATTCAAAAACCAATTTTTTTATCTAAAATGAGTGTCAAACATATGCTTAAAATAATTCAAAAAAGCAACTCCGAGCCCCGTCTACAACATTCCAGTCCAAAATTAGCCCGCCACAAGAAAACGACACCGTCTCCCCCCATTCCAAACCCTTCTCCAAAAGAGAAATGCTATTTTGCCCAAGTGGGATGACAAAAGGGGGGTGCCCAAATGATGTGGCACCCCCCTATTGGAAGGAATTCAGAATTCCTTCCAATAGGGGGGTGCCACATCATTTGGGCACCCCCCTTTTGTCATCCCACTTGGGTAATGTAGCAAGGCCCTCTCCAAAACCCCTCGAAAATTATCCACTGAAAATCCACTCATAGCCATGGCAGCAGTAACTGACACAAATCCATCCTCCTCTTCATCCATTTTCTCCGTCAAAAACTCCCGCCCTCCAGACGACACCGTTTTTTACTCCATCTTCCCCGATTCCTCCGTCACCTCCGCCACTACCGCCAACTCCGCCGCCTCTGTCACCGAAGAACTCCAATCCCTCCACCTCCAAATCCTCAACCACCTTACCCCTTACACTGCACAATACATATGGCAACACCAACCCTTCACTCTTTCTCCTTCCTTCAACCTTATTCCCCACCTCTCCGGCCACCTCCGTTTTGGGGACAATCTCGAGGATGAGTGGTTTGTTGTCTTCCTACTGTTTGAAATTTCTAGAAGTTTCCCCAATCTCTCAATTCGTGTCTGGGATTCAGATGGCGATTTTTTGCTCATTGAGTGCGCTTTTCATCTGCCCAAATGGATGAACCCCGACACCTCCCCTAATCGTGTATTTATTCGCCGCGGTCTCCTGCATATTGTTTCTCCCTCTCATATTCCTACCACCCCAGATTTATTAGACTCCGCTAAATTCTTGATTTGTAATGATGGTGATACGAAAGCTCCTGAAGCAATTCAATCCCATTTGATTAAGAAAATCAGTGAATACCCTGAGCGTGCATATAAGAATATGCATAGAGTGAGAGTGATGGTTCCGGTGTCTGTAGCATGGCTTTTAAAGCAAGAGCCGAGTTTTGTGTCTTTGGCTGTGGAGGGATTTTATAACAGGGATATAGATAGTATGAAGGATGCTGCAAAAATGGAGAGATTTCTGCCAAAGGGGAAAGAGGAAGAGATGATGGGGGTAGTTGTCAGCATGTCGAGGGCAATGTATGCACAGTTGGTGCAGCAGAAGTTTCAGGCTCCAAGGATTTATCCGATGCCAGCATCAAGGAGTGATGTTTCTCGGTATATGGAGGCAGAGCTTGGGATGAAGATTGCTTGTGGGTTTGAGATGATGTACCAGTTGAGGAAGAGGCAAGGGGAGGAAGGGAAGGGGAGTACTTGGGAGGCATTTAGAGAGAGCTTGGAGAGGAACGGGTATTTTGAGGGGATGTTGCCAGGGTCAAAGGAGTACAAGAGATTGATGGAGAAAGCCGACCAGTATTATCGAAATAGTTCCCTACATTCTAGGGCAAGGTATCCAGCGGTTTTGTTATTTCCTTTATAAGTTTATCAATAGATTGATTATTTCTAGACTCCAATTGTGTGGTATAGTTTGAAATCTGATCTCACGGTCTCCATGTGATTTTGTATTAATTTTAAGCATAATTACAATTTGTGTGTAGGGGACTGAATACCATCTAATCTGGATTTGGGGAAGTGCGTGTTGATAAATTCTATTAAACTCACATATAATCTCAGGATTGGATTTTTTAATTTAATTTAATTTAATTTAATTTATTTTTTGGAAGATGCAAGGACCGTTCTGCATTTTTTGGGGACTACGTTAATGTTGAATTTCAGGCTCAAAGAAAAATATTATTTTATTTATGAAATAGATTTTACACAATTTTGGACACACACCAAAGTCGCTAACCACTTGAAATATTATTTAACAAAGGAGCACTCAACTTATTTTATCTCTTCCTCTCTCTCTGTTTCTCCTTTACTTTTTCACTTCTCTCTTCCTTTCTTCTTACCCTCATGCATTTCTCTCATCTCACTTACACACAAAATACAATTGATACCATATTTATAGGTGAATTTCGGTGAGTTTGCCACCTTCCATTTGCTGGAGAATTCTTCCATTGGCGGTGGAGTTAACAATTTTACTCTCTAGATTTTTCCCAAGAATGAGCATGTAATGGATCTCTAGAATATTCTACATGCTCAAGTCTAGCAAATTATAGGTATTTAAAGTTGGTGATAATTTCTTCAATTCTTCCCCTCAACACCAACTATTCATTTTAACTCTTTTCTTTTTCGTTACACTCAGTTTTGCCTTGACAAATTTTGAAGTGTTCGATCCTTTATTCAACGCACTTGTTACTTTAAATACGGCTCTTTTGTACATTTCTCTTCATGTATGTTTAGGTTAGTGTACCTGGTACTTGATTTCTTATGTCTACCCAACTTTCTTATTTGTGATTGTGAGTTTGAATGTACCTTAATCTCTTCTTGTAGATTTGGTTTATCCTTCACTAATGGTTCTTGATCCACGTCATTTTGTCCAGTACACTTTGTCACTCTTATAAACTCTTCTTTGACATTTGATACCTGTAGATATTTAGATATCTCAGCGCTTCGTTAGGCTTCCATGACCTCTTGCAATTTGTCTTTCGTTTCCTTTAAATTTTGTAGCTCCACCCTTTGTGGTATCTACCAAGCATATGCTTCCTTAAACAATTCTTCCGAGTTTGTAGTTTCTTCCCCTGCAGAGTCCACCAAGTAGACTCTTCATGAATTACGATGTCTTCTCCTGAGTCATTGATCTAATCATCTTTGCAATCCATTTGTTTAGGCAAGAGTACCACCAATGCTGATTCATTCTTTATACTTGAATTGAATTCTTTCTCTCGAACCTGCTCGATTACTGTTATTGATGCTACAACATCCCATTTTTCTTCACTATTTTATTTTTCTTGTTAGAGGTTGCCATATTCTCTTCAGTTGATTCCTTTTAAACCGACAATATTTGGCATAATGACCTCGTTTAACACATACAAAACACAGTTGATTCCTTTTAAACCGACAATATTTGGCATAATGGCCTCGTTTAACACATACAAAACACGAGCTATTAGTTCCATGAACAACTTGCCTCTTTTGTCACTATTTTGTTGAGTTCCCTTTGTCTGATAGCTTCCTTCAATCCGTCCTTTGAATTTACCCTTTTTTAATTATTTATTATTTTGTTGACGGAATTGACTTTTTCTTTTATAGCTGAATAATGCTTCTTCCTCCTCTTTCTTTATTGAGACCCTAACATTTGCTTGGTCAACACTTCTTTGTCGATCAACAATTTTTTGAGATCGACTAATGAAGGTTGCTCAAGCCAACCTTGTATTGCTGCAATAAAACTTCTAGATCCGAGTCTCAATCCATGTATGATTTTTCTTCTCATTCTAATATTTGAAATCTTATTTGAAGAATCTAATTTGAAAATTTCGCAACAAAGAGATTTTACTTTGTTGAAATATTGACTTATCGTGAATTCACTTTGAGTGATTGAGAGCATCTCGTTTTCCAGCAATTGTAACCTTAAGTCATTTTTCTTTGAGAACAATACTGCTTAAGTGTCTCATGCTTCCTTGGTGTGTTCATATCCCTTATATGCTTCAATAATTCTTCCTCGATTGTTATCTTTACAACGAACATGGCCTCACTTGCTTTGATTCTCCATTTCTTTAGAGCCATGGCTTCCTTTGGTGGCATCACGTCTCTTCCACCTACTACTTTCCACAAGTCTTGCTCTTGGTGATATGACTTTATGCAAGTCTATCATGTGGTGTAGTTTTGATTACTCAGCTTCTTTAATCCACCTACCAGTCGTTCGTTGTGACTTAACTTACCTCCTCGTAATCAAAAAAGCTTTACAGAAACTTCACAATCTCCCTTTGAAATATTATTTAACATCTAATGATAAAGCTGTATCTTTTACATCTGAAAAAATAGAGAATACTTCATTGGTTAAGAATAGTACTTTCTTTATGCACCTTCATGCTTACTTGTTGATAGTGCCTTTTTGCTTTTTCTTTAGTTATACCAATGAATAATCTTTGGTCATTGTGACATGCTGCTACTGATGCAGTGAAATGCTGAGCTCTCCTGCAGGACATATAGATGAGATTCTTGCACTTCCTCATTCGTCCAATGATTTCAAAGTTCCAGAGCTTCCTCTGTCAGATGATGATTCTTGGCTTTACGGTGGGGAAGATGAGCTAAATGCTGCTCTTGAGGAGAGACAAAAGGAGATGGAAGTTTATGATTTCAAGCTTAAGAAGAAACAGAAGTCAGAAGAGCAGCTGGATGGGGATCCAGCATCTACCAAAGATTTGGAGGATTATGATCTTGGAGATATAGCAAAATCCATGCAAGCATTTGTTAAGAAAGTTTCGAGTTATGAAGGAGCTGAGGTTCCGGAAAACAGGTTAGTGTACCCTTCATCCTCTCACGTTTCTTTTAGATACGTGGAAGGTTTCATTTTGACCTCATCAACTAGTTGAAAATCAGAACTCCTGTTTTTCTCTGTTTATCTCAATCCTGAGAAACATTGTAAAGTATTGCAGTGTATATATTAATGGTTGTAGGATGTGGTGCTACACTTCTTATTAATTCATTTGGTAGCAATAAGGACTAAAGAATATATTTATGTATTTGTTTGTTGACTTATTTTATGTTACATATCGAATAGTTCTGTCATTAATTTGATGTGGTAGTATGGGCGAAACATCATGATGCTATGAGTAGTAGTTATCCATCTGGACAACCTCTGTTGAACTTATATAAGCACATCAATAACAGACCTTGCTTTGAATATAAGGCCCTGTTAGAGCCAAATTATTGTAGAATGAGAATGAAAAATATAGTCGTTATTGGGGTCCATACAAGAGATAGAAAATTTGAATTTAAATATTGATGTGATGGTTAACGGTTATATTTTTCATTTTAATGAGATAATAATTTGGCTCAAACAGGGCCTAAATCATACAACTTTTCTTTACTGGATATGGGTGGTTAATGTCTGTCTCTGCCAGTTTGATGCATTGACTGGGACTGAGAAAATATTACCTGATTTTATGCATGACTATATAAATTAAGGAGTTCAACAGAAAGTTATTTATCTTCCTCAGAGATTCATTTGAAATGAGCACAACTGGAGGAAGATAGGAATGTTAATCCTTTTTAGTTAGTTAATTATTATTGAGAAAGAAAGGGAGATTAATGGGTTGTTATTGTTTAAGATTGTCTTTGTTCTTATAAGGAAGGCTTATAACTAAAAACAGCAAACTTTTGGCATGTCTATTACATTTATTGCTCATTTTTAAAACAAAAGGGGAGGATTAATGGGCTCTTAGTGATTGAAAGAAATTATTGGTCTAAATAATTTTATTGCATTCATGTTGGAGAGCTGGTATTTTGACAGATGTTGAGGTGGAAAGTCTTTGTCATTGCCCTTTCTAATTAAGTGTGCTGCTTTTGTCAAGTTGATCTTAATTGGGGTTTTTCTACCCACCCTTCATTGCATACCTTGCTAAGCATAAGAGTTTTTAGCCCAGCAAGAAGGTTCATTATGATCCTTAATAAATTTTGTGTGTCCTGTATTATTTAGTCTCAAGTCAGAGCCTAAGGTACTATGCCCTTTCTCATCTCTAGGTGCCTATGTATCTATTGCGATCCTTGTTTGAATCTCACCTTTATAAAGCTATGCCATCCTGAGGAACATTGTGGTGTTTTGGACCCTTCTCTTTTGGCAATTCACATTTTTCCCTTGTGTGATAATTGTGAATTATCTAATAGCTGAAGTGATATTACTAATCTTGTTCAATGAATTCAATTCTTCTTGTGTGGACGTTAATCTTACGTCATTCTTCTTGGTAGAAACATGAAAGATGTGGATCTTGATGTGGATCAATTTATGAAAGACATGGAATCAGTAATGAGGCACCGTGGTTCAGAAGATATCGGTAGCAATCATGATCTTGAAGAAGAGCCATTATCAGACATGGATTTTGGTAATTTCTGAGTTACTGCTTATAAATGAGCCAACTGATTTGATTTGATGCAGATACAAATTGTTGTGTTAATTTAGTGATTGTGCAGTTACTTCTTGCTGGCTCTATTAGTGCACAATAAACTTATTTTTTTTCCAGACGTTTTTTGCTTTTCTTCTCTAAGAATGTACTCCCTCATTATATTATTGTATTTGTTTTCCCCTTCCTGACATCTTTCTAAATGTTTTAATCTACTTTATGTCCATGCTTAACTTTTGAAATATTTAATAGTTCTATTTTTTTTTCACAAGCGAACTTTATGTTTCCAACTTCCATTGCCAATAAATGCTGAATCTTTGATCAGTGTTTTTAGTCCCGCCAAATAACGTGATCCGGTGTATAACACATGCAGATGAGTCTGATGATGAGAGTGACACTCGTGACGATAATGAAGAGGGAGGGGAGACTTTCATGCAATCTTATTCAGATGCTCTGAATGAGGAACTGAAGGCCACCACACTTGATAAGACTTTTGTCCGTGCAAATGAACAATCCGAGAAGAAGGACGAGGTTCGTATCTTTAGTTTCCCAGTACAATTTAGATACGATTTTTGTCCTTTGGAATATATATCTTTCCCCATCTATACGGATTGCGAATAACCTAAAAAATTACAGGGAAGTTCTAGTGCGACGGAGGAGTTCACTCCTGTGGATGTAGATATCAACCTCGTGCAAAATTTTCTTGAATCCTTTTCAACTCAACAAGGTCTCCCTGGCCCTGCTTCCAATTTACTCGGACTAATGGGTTTAAAGCTCCCTGAAGATTCTGACAAAGGCAAGTAATTATCTCTGCCATGTGTTTGTCCACGTCAGTATTTTCGTTAATCTCATAAGTTAATTTTGTTAAAGTATAGCTCTTTAGATTGCGTGTATGACCTATCAAGGTTTATGTTTTCAACTCATGGCGGAGAGAGCATATTGTGGACTAACATTGATACAAAATTAAGAGAAAAACGAAAATATTTTTTCTCTCTTATGAAGAACAATGCTTTCTAATGTTGCGAAGCACGTGGAATATTTAATTTTTATCTTTTGCAAAGTGAAATGGGAAGGTATTTTTTGCTTTTACAATGATGTTTATAAAGTATTTGACTCTTCGCTTACGATTTTTTGTCTTCATTTTTTTTTTGCAAATAATTAACTAACCCACAAAAAACCGAAAAAAAATAAAAAATAATAATAATTAAAGCAGTTGGACTGGACTGGGCTATGGCCGCGTTTCAATTTTAAGTTATATTTTTAATTAATTTCAAATAAAAAAAATTGCTTTCAACCGTCACTAATTTGAAATATTGGTTATCAGCTACAAAGAAAAAATGATTTATTTTCAATTTTGTAACATATAATTGTTATTTGTAATTTATTGCAAGAAATTCTATTTTCAATTTTTTTTGTTAATTTAAAATAATATTTAATGAAATCTTACTATTTACGATCCAATTCATGAAATCCCTCCACGAATCCAATCCAAAATACAATTATGTCAATCACAATAGCGAGTCTAACTATCTTGAAAGGGATTTTTCTAAGAATACCGTGAAATTAATAATTGTCGCTCTCTGATTGATTGGTTGTTGTCAAAAACAGAAGCCAAATACAAAGAGAGACAATTGTATAAATTCTGGGAAGAATTTTCTCTGAAGGTCCATTTGATTGTAAATGTGGAAAGAAAATAAATTCAAGGGAATTGAATTGTTTAGAAATTGTTTTATAGAGAATTGTAATTAATTGTGTTTAATTGATATAATTTTTCACCTGAAAAATGTAGAAATTTTGGGATCTTTTGACTTTGTTTTTCATAGAAATTGTCTATTAAAGAGATTTTTTTTTTCATAATTGTGGATAGAATTTCTTTCCATTGCCAAAAAAAAAAGTTGGCTGGAAAACCAATTCAAAGAAATTGCACACGTGTGAAACAAATGAAGAAAAGTAATTCCATGGAAATTTTTTTGCATTGGACAAGGCAAAATGCAAAGTTGGAAAATATTTTTCATTTTCTATGGAAAATCTTTGACTATCAAACACACTCTAAGGCTCTGTTTGATTTGACTTTTTTTTTTTCCATGGAAGATAGAAATTATTTTTCAATTTTTTCAGATGAAAAATTATATCATTCAAACATAATTATTTGACAATTTTCAATAAAACAAATCCTGGACAATTTAATTATTTGAAATTTATTTTCTTTACACCTAATTTCATTCTTGCATCAAACGGGATCCTAATGCAAGGGAACTCCATTGAAAGTGCTAAGAATCCTCCATTCAAAATGCGTAAAGTGACAGGTTGGAATCACGACCATATGTTTTTTTCCAGAAGGAAAATTTGCCTTATTGGACCCCCAAATTAGTATACGAAAAGTAACAAGACACTCCACTTTTAATAGGAACAATTAAATTTCAGTTTTTTGTTGTAGTCGCTCAATTTATTCTCAACGACAAGTATTTAAATTTCCACTAATCGTCAAATGACATTCACAAGTCTAATTTTACAAAGATAAATTTTATTTTTCAACTTGAGCTATTATATAGAAATTCAGAATTAAGCATGTTTTTTTTTTTGTAAGAGTTGTGATTATTTTATCAAAATTTGAACGCTTTTTATTCTGAAGAACTAAGTATGCAATTATACTAAAAATGAAGTACCTATTTCTAATTTTCGAAAGTTACAAAATCCTTATTACTAGAACAATATATTAATTTGTTCAACAAAAAAAAATGATTTCTTATTCAAAATAAGAGTAAAATGCTAAAATGGCGTTACTAAAGTAAAAGGTTAAGGACTGTGACAGCCAAAGAATAGATTGGGGGACCTATTTAGTATATTTTTAATAACTTAGGGATTGTAGTATAATTTTCTCTTCCAATTTCTACGTTTTTGACTTGGTATCAACTGAATCAAGAATGTATTCAAGTCTGTTGATTCCACGTTTCCTTCCACGCCATTAAATACGGTGTCTCTCTCTCTAGATTTACAGGTTGTGTAGTAGAAGAATGGGGTCGTATTCGCTTCAAACAATTGAGCTTTTGAAGAATGAAATTCCGGTGGAGCAGGACTCTCTTCTTCTCTCCGGAGATGTAAAGACCGGTTTAGTTCTTGTTGACACCGTTAATGGATTCTGCACCGTTGGTTCCGGAAATCTGGTAACCTCTTTTTTCGTTAATCCTTTTTTTTTGGGTCTTGAATCGTATGTATATCTATATACACATGAATACATGCACGTGTAGTGTATATATTTCATGAATCATCAATTTATCTTTTATGTTAGCTTGAGACCAAGTTTTTGTCTTTTTGTTTTGAGGTTTCTGATATATTTAATGGTGGGATTGTTCTTTGGTTGATTATAAAATGAAGGGAAAGTTGAAATTTCTGGGTTTTCAATATTTAATTGTTTTTATCCTCAACTTTCTCCATATTTAGTGTCATACTAATAATAATTTTTCCTGGTTATGTGCCATTTCTTTATTTTATATACTTCCGATTGAAGGGAAAATGGAAATTGATTACTCTTCGACAGGATACAACCAAAAAAGAATGAAAAAGACTGGAAAACTCCAAATATTAGCGTCCATCGAAAGGAAATGAAAGTATACACAGTGTGCATACGCGTGTTTCACGGTAAAATCTAGCCAGCATCGTATGGGAGGAAATTGAGTGCAAATTATATGAACTTTACAGCTAAGTTCAAGCGAGAAGCCCCATTTAACTCTTACATTCGTTATGTCCATGATTTATCCCATTGTGCAACAAATTATGATCCTCGGACTTGGATCACTAAATCACCACCATAGATATAGACGACTTGTTGTCGTTTAAACATTAATCCATCACTGGGAGAGCAATGATAAATGAAAATGAAATCATTGACGAAAAAGAACACATTGATTTATACGGGTTCCTCTTTGTGAGAGCTAAAACCTATCTACTGATGCTATTTTTTCTGAATAAGTTTTCAGGGGGAGATCTAATTCCTTGCTGTTTTATCTTGCACACACAAAAAACGACCCTCTCTCAGATTCCTTTACATGATGTAGAACTAGGTCGATAAGCTGTTGATAAGATAAGTGAATAATATGATTAGGTTAGCATTCTGAATAGTCGGAAGGCACTCCAAGTACTTTGTCAACATCTCAATGTTTTGATCCTTATCCATGTAAAGCACAAAATTTGAGCCAACATCTAACAGGGGCACCTTACGTTCTTGAATCGATAACCAGCTTTCGGCTAACCCCCTTCTCAAAATCCACTTGCAAAATAATTGATTTTAAAATCTTTCATCTCTCTAAATTCTATCAAAATAATTTTTTTATTATTTTCGGACTTTGATTCATCAGACAAAGTTAATATTATGTTGTACTAATTTTGGAAAAAACATAGTTTCTTGGAAGACAATGTTCATTTGATCCTATTACAACCACTGCAGTAGAAAAAAATTGTCTTAAGGAGATTTTCATTCGACATACTTCGCTTCATTTTATTGCCTTCATATTTCTACATTTTTGAAAGATTTTATTATTCTCATTTTGCATGCACATTACTTGGATCTGTAAGTCGTCATTAATAGTATTTTCATGAAAGTACTTTTTTTAATAGAATATAATTTAGGGAAAATGCCAAACCTTTCATTTTAGCAGTTGAGGTCCCAAACATTTACTTACCGTTGCACTTGAAGGACACGTGGATGGAATTCGTCCATCTATCCGTTAGTTGACCCAAAAAATTTTCCCCTCATCTTAAAATTTAAGTGAAGGGAAATATATCTCTATTTCCACCATTAAAAATCAAAACGTCAGTTTTCCTTTTCTTTATCCCACAAATTGAACATGAATGAGCATTGATACACTACTGATCTGGTCTTCCACTTCAATATCTTGTTCTTCACCTGTAATCTGCTCAAATTAGGTCTTAGTTTCCTACATGCCATTTTGTTGATACTTTATTTTCTGCACTTCATCATGTCCTTCAACATCCACCATTTCTTCATGTTCACTTACAAGTTTATCATGTGCTTCATCATTTCCCTTAGCATCTACATCTTCTTCATCATGATCACTTACAGGTTCAGCAACAACATAGAGATCATCACCTTCCAAATATTCATCAAACACCCTACAACATAGTTTGCTTTTTGATTCACCTCCTTGGTTCACAGGTCTCATTCACATACCTGAGTAATCTCCAGTTTCAAGATCAACAACACAAAGTTCAGAAGGCAATGCATCTTCCCAAGGCAATTTCAACACTTCTTCTATTGTTGGAAAATAATGTACATCAGCTATCCTATTGTCACCAA
>CAIGRO010073650.1:0-25239 GCA_903798355.1 Fraxinus baroniana
TTGAAGAATTTTAGAACACTGGCATTTAGTATACAAAAGAACAGAAGAAAAGAAGTGGTGGTTGAATAATTTACTAAACTTGTTTCTTCACAATTTTATTGTAATTCAAATGAAAAAGAAATGCAGTCCTATGTAAAAAAAAAAAAGAAACAATATTTTGAAATCTCATTGTCACAGGAGTACGGCTGAAAGTTGGTTAAAAAATTGTGTAATTACAATTTCCATGCTGCTATGTTTTCTGTACGATCATAGAAATCGTGCAAAATTAGATGCTTCTGTGTTGCCCTTTTTTTTAACCCTTTCTGAATTCAAATCGAATTTCTTTCTATTAGCCCTTTCATTCCAGGTAATTTACCAAGTTTTGAGTTGGGAAAAAAATAATAATCCTAATAAATCAGCTGAAAATTAGAACTAAATTATGAAAGTTCCCTTAAGCAGAAACTAGAAACATTGATTGAGGAATCTTCCAATTCGAAAAGAATTACCCACACTAATTTAAAATTGCAACCAGTTGGTAAATTCTATTTCCCTCCAGTTCCTCCTTTTCCCCCAAAAAACATATGCCCTTTTATGATCACCTGATCAAAAATTAGTAATTTCCACTTAACACGGTAAAAAAGTTCTAAAGCCCTAATTAGTTTGTTGTTTGAAATCAAAATAAGAAAACAAATTATGTTATTACAATTGCATTTAGTGCATTTGCATGTAGTGTAGAAAGTGGCAACTGAGTCAGTTTGCATGAGGCAATTTGCAAATATTTTTTTTATAATTATTGTATCAATTAAATAAAAAAAAACAGCTAATTTTTTTTTTTGTCCATATATAGAACAGTGATATGTGAGTAGAATTCACAAATGAATAGTAATCCCCAAAGTCTCTCTACTCTGTAACATCTAAGAGAACCAATACATATAAGGTTAAAATGAGTTTTATACAGAAAAGTTTTGATTGAATAAATATATTAAAATAATCCCAAAATTTATTAATATAAAAAAACTCCTTAGCATTAGTTAATTATCGTTGGGGAAAAAAAAACTAACTAACTAACTGGTGCTCCACAAAATACGGAGCAACTCCGCACATACATGGAGCATTTGCTCCGCACAATATGGAGCTTCCTCCTCACACGGAGCATTTGCTCCGGATTGTGCGAAGGATCCTCCGCACAATCCGGAGCAAATGGTCCGTGTGCAGAGCACTGCTCCGCATCTGGAATTTTTTTTTTTTTTTTTTAACAAGTGCTAACAATAATTATTTCTATCTTGATTGTATATGTTTAATCCTAACACACAATTACAAATAGCAACCAAACTCTCTATATCCTTAAATGCTTTGAAATTTAATTTTGAACATGTCCAACAAAAATAAAAGCAAAAATAATAATATTTATCCTAATACATGAGGAATTAAATACTAAAGAAGAACTTACAATAAAATGGAATGAGGGTTAAGAGAAGATCTCAAATTTGTAGAAACCAAACTTTCAGGAATGATCTCAAATATCTGGATTCAGGATTTCTTACAAGCTAGAGAAGATGGAATGAAATAATTTTCTTCAGAGTTTATGATTCAAGATGATAATGGAATAAAGATTAAAAGACGATATCAAATTTCTGGAAACCAAACCTTCGGAATTTCTTATTTGTAAAATCCCAAATTTCTGGAAACCGAACCTTATTTCTTACAAGTTGGAGAAGATGGAATGAAATAATTTTCTTCAAAGTTTAGGATGATGATGAAGTGGAAAAATTTTTTGGAGGAAGATATTTTGAAAATATCAACCGCCTACAATACAAAAAACATTCATGGAGATCGACTAAGAGAATTGATTCAGAATCAGAAGTCAATAAATTCGATTATTTTTATTTGTCACATATGGAACAGTAATCTGTGAGTAGGAAATACAAATGAATTGTAATCCTCCAACCCTCTCTTTTAAGGGAGAGTAGATTAACGTATTAAAGTCAATGTCCCGTATAGAATTAATATTCTTAAAAATTCTTTTGTGAATCTTCTATTTTTTTTAAAAGCGTCCTAATCATTTTTCCTTATAAAGAAGGTAATTGTTTGGACTAAAGTCATGCAAAATGTGGAATGCTATTGGCTGATGCTCGATAATGCAATATGTGGGAATACTGTTGGCTGGTGCTTGATAATACAAAATTGTGGAATACTATTGGCTGGTGCTTGATAATGCAGTATGTGGGAATACACGCAAGTGGACCTCAAATTGGATTATTATACGACAGAATCTTCTTTAGTACGGCTGGGTCCAACTGGCTTTTAACGGCCGTTTTAGGTCTCTTGTAGGAAAAACTGCACTCTTGGACCCTTATTTATTGCTCGAGAAGTAAGATGGTCCTGACCTCTTGAAAAAAAAGCAAGTGGTTCTCGATCTTTTATTATGATTGTAAAATCAGTCCTCAACTATGAAAGATCGTCAAATCATCCCTATAAACGAGATTCTTACATGGTGACTTGGGATTCCGAGTCCCATGTATTTCCTTTAAAAAAAAATTAATAGGTGATTGTGAAGAAGTAAAGCAAAAGGAAATATAATTTTTAGTCTTCAATAAGACGTCTCGTCCCTTATGTAAGAAGTCCTGCAAGGATTGTCTGAATATGAAAATCATATATTCATTAACACTTTCTTTCCATCCACAAGTCGTCAATTTTAACTATAAGATAGGAGAATTTGAAAAATCGAGACATTCAGTCTTTCCAAACTTGGTGCATTGAGCATCAAAAAGTTTGTATAGAGAGATTACATGAACAAATTTTTTTCTGCCACATTGAAGGAATGGGTTAAAATTGTGCAACGGTTATAAATTATTTAAGTTATAAATAAATAAAAAATAAGTGAAATAAATTAATAATAGTTGTATATTCCTCGAAATTTGTATATAACAATGATTTGAGTATTTATAAACATGAGTTAAACATAGGCTAGAAAGGAAATGACTCGTGAATAATCTAACTCCTAGTTCTACTATTGTATCTCAATTACTCATATTCTCATCAATTGATTATGAAGGTGGATTTTGTTTTGAATTTCAGAAATTCAACTTTATCGAGTCGGATTTCATTTTACTTTTGTCGATGAGAAACTTTGAGCAAGAAATAGTTTTATTAGGATTATGTAATAATTTAATGAATATTTGGACAATTTCCGTTATCGAGAACTACATTTTGCAATTATTATGGTACCTTAGGATTAATTTGCTCAAATTTAAATCTTAGGGATCAAATAAGACATTGATGCGTCTAATTCATAACGGCGCCCTTCTGTCAATCTTGTGGCACATGATTCAATGCCACGTGTCCTGTTATTTTCAAATTCACACATGCATGATACATGTGTAGGACCATGTGTATGCATGCGTTCTGTCCAACCACATACATACATACATAACATATATCATATACATTCAAACTGACACACACATATTTCTTGCTAATTTTGATTCCAAATTATAATTTATTTGGTGAAATAAATCGTAAATTCTCTTTTTTTGATATGGTGAAAAGATTTTCGATCATGTCTGTTATTTTTGCAAATATTCATGTAAAAGTATAAATAGGGCTAATCGAGTTCTTGTTTAGCTGAACCCATATCTAAATCGAGATGGTTGGCTCACGATCATTTTTGGGAATTTTATCAATAGCATATCGGTATAAGCGTAAAAAGGAAAAACAAATTCGATTTAAACATTTTATTTTATTTCTTATATTAAAAATTTATTTATTTTAAATTCTTATTTAACTGTTAAATGTGTAACTTTTCTATTTCTAACTTTCACCGAAAAGGATAATTATTTTTCTAACTTAGGTAAATTAGAATAAATTTTTAGCATATTTTGATAAAAGTTGATGAAATATATTATTGAAAATTATGAATTCCATAATATATATGATTAAAATTAAATATTGACTTTGATTTAAATTAAAATCTTGATTTTAACTCCACCGAGGGCTAAGTTTATTCATCACATCTTAATTATGAATATCTATCATTTAGACCCCTACATCATGATGAATTTTGAGTTGGTGTTAGGCATGCAGCTGTAACAAATTGCCACTCTCTACCGTTGACTATATTGCCCCTATAAACACCCCTTAATTATGGGCAATCTCGTCATTTCATATGAATTATAGATAGAATTCAATAGATATTATGTGGGTATAATTCATTTCAAATGATTTATGGAGAATATTAAATCACCTGTCGAGGCATAGTTGATAGTACTGTCATACTAACCCTCTCTTTGTAAGGGGAAATTGCAATAGGATCCCCAACCTTTAGACACTTACCGTCCAAATTTGATTATAGATAGAGATGGCAATGGGGAGAGTTCGGAACGGGGCACCTTCACCTCACCCTACCCCATCACGCCACTCTCCCACCCCGCCCCATCTTAGAAGGGAAGGGGTGGGGTGGGGTGGGGTGGGGCGGGGCGGGGCGGGTTCGGGGCGCGAGTTTGCCCCGTTTAATTTTTTTTATTTTATTTTTCACAAAAATTTCTTATTAATTATTATTTTTTAATTTTTAATTTTTTTTATTTTTCATGGGGCGAGTTCGGGGCCCTTCGGGGCGAGGCACCCCTTCCCCGCCCCACCCCACCCCACCCGTTGGGGCGGTGCGGGTTTTTTTGCTATCCCTAATTATAGGGCGCGTTAAATGTACTTGTCATGATTTTCTCCCTAGTTTTCGAGAAATCGAGAGAGTGGGCCACTTATCCCTTAGTTTTGCAAACAAATCAGGAGAATCTCCATCGTGATTTTCCCACCAGATTGGGTCTTGAGATAATCTCATGGTAGCAGGTCTACGGTTGAGATATATATTTAAGTAGAGAAAAAAATGTCAAATTAATTAACATATTACTTCTAGAATAAGCTCCTGTTTGACTATTATTATTTTAAGAAAATTGAGTTTTAAGTAATGATCTTTTGAAGAATATGGTTAAAAAATAGAGTAAGTTTTGACTATACGTGCAAAATATTTTATTGTGTAAATTTGTGATTGAAAACGAATATGGGATTTAACGAGTTTTGAAATAATTGTTGTCAAAAAGGAGCTCAGTATAATCGATGAAATTATTTAATTTTTTTAGTACATGGTTAAAAATAACTCTTTTTCGTGAAAATGTCATTTCTTTCTTTTTAAAATGATCTAACTAACATTAAGAAAGTACTCATTTGCTATTTGAAAAATTAGACCCGTATATTGGACAGTGACCGTTCAAAGGTCATTCGGTCACATATTGTCCCAAAGGTTCACGGCAATGTTACCAAAATTTAAAGGTTGGGGACTTTATTGTACTTTTTTAATTCATTTCGGACCCTGCTGCAAATTGCCCCTCTTTGTAACCTATATACATGTGGTTGGTGGGCGTACTTTGGTGAACAATGGGGTGACACTATCATACCTCCCTATGTTGGGGGAGCACATTTACTTGACCCTATTTGATACACGTTAAAATTTTCATTTTCATTCTTCTACTCATTTTTAACTACACGTTCTTCAATAAAATAATATTTTTCATCATATCAATAAATTTTTCTTCTTTTTTAATAACACATTCTCCACCAATCTACTATTCCGTAATACATTCTTCCAAAATAATGTGATTCAAACACACCCTCAATAAGCTCTTGCTATCGATTAAAATGCAAATTTTAATTTAAATAAAAAATAATAATTAATTTTTACTATATATTTTATAAATTTCACAACTTTTTAATCATACATTTCATTAACTTTTATCAAAATTTATTAAAAATTTAATTTTAAACCCCAGGGCTAATTAAATGATTCATTTATTATTTGCGGCAAAATTGAAAAAGCAGTCCCATAACTTATGCATTTATTAAATTGGTTCTCAATCTTTTATTAGAGATATTTTGACCCTCGATCTTTCAATGTTGCTGCATAGGAGTCTTGCAAGATGAATATTGTTCAAATCTCTATTAAATATCACATAAAGGATGTGTGGTAAACCATTTTGAGGGCAAAACATAAATATTAGCCATGTTTGGCCTTCAAATAAATATGCAAAAGGGCTATCCAAATAAATTAAGGAAAAATTGTAGTCAAGGTATCAAACCTTTCATTTAGTAACAGACTTTTCTAAATCTTTCATTTGTGCCACCCATGATATCAAACTTTTTCAAAAAATTGTAGATCAAGTCCAAAATTAACGATTTGTGTTGTTTGACCACCAAAACCATTAGTTGACCCCAAAAATAAAAAATCTAATAATTTAGTCCAAATAAGACAGAGACAATTTAGACATTACACATTTTCCCTTCAAAATCAACAAAAGAAAAATACTCATCTTCTCTCACCTTCCACCATTCATCCCCACCTATCCCTAAAATGGGAAAATCCATCTCAACCATCCCGTCTCCACCATTTCTTTGTATGCTCACCTAATGCCTCTCAAGCCCAACGCAAAATCCAATCGAAAAACCCATTCGTCTTCACAATCACAAACCCTTCTCAGTCGCACCTCCCTAGGACTTAAAGATGATGATTTTCAAGATTACCCTTTTCTCTTCGCTTCTAGAACCAGCTCACAGACGCCACCTCTTAAACTCCATTGCTCAACCACCACTCATCCATCGAAAAAGCCTAAGAGTATGTTTGGTAGAGATTAAAATTGGATTAAACTTGAAAAATTAGTCGTTATTGTTGACTTTTATTAGACGAGTGAGACCCAATAACGACCACATTTTCAATTTTAATTGAATTTTAATCACTCCCAAACATGCTCTTAAATCCACCAACCATTCCAATGCACAGATGGTTGAGACTTGTATATACGGAAATAATTGGTTGCAAATTAAGGGCCTGTTTGGTAGAGATTAAAATCGGATTAAAATTGAAAAACTAGCCGTTATTGTTGACTTTTATTAGACGAGTGAGACCTAACAACGATTATATTTTCAATTTTAATTGGATTAAAATTGGTACCTAACAAGCTCTAAGAGACAAAATCCCAAAAAGGAAAATCGTAGGGAGGCAGATTTGGGTTGCAGATTGGACTCAATACAATCTACCCTTAAAATGGAAAAGTCCATCTCCACCACTGTGCAAAGCTGTCAAAACCAATTACATAATTTTTTATCACATATATCTTTTCACTACATTTTTCAAGTACTAAGCTCCTCTACCTGGCCTGTAAAAGGCCTGTAGAGCCAACCTCTCACATGAGGCGGGTCCCGCATATTAAAAATTCACCCCAAAAATGAGTAGTGATATGAGTACATAAAGGTACCCAAAGCATTTGACATAATGGGCAAGTGTTTGCCCCTTATTGGAGGGTTCCCAGGGTCCCATTATGTCAACAATTATGGAATATGCTATGATTTTCCCTTCCCAAAATACCCACCCCACCCCTGTTTGTGTGTGTTCGGTAGAACCCCTACCCTGTACACCAAGACACTCTTTTTTC
Source organism: Fraxinus baroniana (assembly GCA_903798355.1). Lineage (NCBI taxonomy): Eukaryota > Viridiplantae > Streptophyta > Magnoliopsida > Lamiales > Oleaceae > Fraxinus > Fraxinus baroniana. Next base: position 7,455 of record CAIGRO010073650.1, read on the forward strand.
AATTGCAAGCTGTATGTACCTGCTAGAAATTGTGATAATAGACGTTCAGAGAAAGAGAAAAACTGCAAGATTACTGTTGAAATAGAGAAAATAGGGGAAAATTATTGGCAAAGGGGAAACATGTTGGTGGGGGAGAAAACTAATGCTATATGTATGCTGCATCCGATTGTCTGTTAATACTTCTTTGCACCGATGGTAGTTTGTAGATTTGATTTAAGATGAAGCTGATGATGGTTATTACTATACATTTTTCCAAATTGATAGTATAGAGAGAGAATGAAATATTAAATTGAAAAAGAGATTTCGACTTCTTGGGTGGTAGTGATTTCGACGGCGTTGCACGGTGCTACCAACGATGGCAAGTGGGTGGCGGGGATGCGTTTTCCCATTTTAGGGTAGGGTGGGGGTGGATGGGTTGAAGGAGGCAGCCCTTTTCTTTTCTTCCAGTTTCATTTATTTAATTTTATATTATAAATAGTAAAGTACCATTTTACCCTTTTTAAATTTGTTCATAATTATATTTTGGAGTCAACTAAAGGGTCAAATGTCATCCATTTGAACTTCAAGTACAAATTTTTAAAACGTTGGTACAATGAATGACACAAATGAAAAATTTGAATAAAGTCTACTACTAAAGGCCCGTTTGAGCCACCTTATTATCTCATTAAAATAAAAAATATGACCGTTATCCATCACATCAACATTTAAATTCAAATTTTTTTATCTCTTGTGTGGACCCCAATAACGGCTATATTTTTCATTCTCATATTACAATAATTTGGCTCAAACAGGGTCTAAATGAAAAATTTGGTACTGTAATTGTAATTTTCCCATAACTTAAACTCTGAATCTTATGAGAATGAACAAGTCACCATATTATTAAACACACATGACAAGAATCAAGAAAAATAAATTCACTTATGTATTTTCATCAAAGCTTCTTCGATCAATTAACTTTGTCGTGTGAAATTTTTTTAACCATCAGACAATCAAATCACATTACACGAGAAAAAATATTTATCAAAGTTATGAATTTCATGAAATGTATGATTAAAAATAAACGTTCACTTTCACTTATATTGAATCCATGTCCTGAAAACCAATATTCTTTTGAGTTGATCATCTTTCAAAAACATTATCTTTTATAACTTGCGAAACTTTCGTTATATTCTAACAAAAAAAATGTTTATAGTTATACAAAGTAACACATCTAAAAAAGGAAAAAAAATGTTTAATCCATACGAAATATTTAATTTTTCCTTTAAATGAATTACGTTAGACTTATGATCGAACCACAAAAAAATTATTCTTTTTTCGATATAAATTAATAAAAAGATGTAAGTAGCCTGCAGAATTAGAGACTAGGCCAAGAACGGCCTATCTTACCCTAAATTTATACCAATGACCTTTTCTATATTGAGCTCGCCTGAATTTACACCTCTCACGATTTGCAAATCAAATTGGACCAGGATTTACACATCCACAAGATTTTGGGTTATTTAGTAAATATAAATAAACCAGGGGGCGAGCTGTGCAGCCTTTGTGCAATAACCCTCAATCCCCTACTATCACATCTTAAATAAAATGCATGCATACATAAAATAATAAAAAAAATGCACATTTCAAATTCATACATATAGATACATNACACCTCTCACGATTTGCAAATCAAATTGGACCAGGATTTACACATCCACAAGATTTTGGGTTATTTAGTAAATATAAATAAACCAGGGGGCGAGCTGTGCAGCCTTTGTGCAATAACCCTCAATCCCCTACTATCACATCTTAAATAAAATGCATGCATACATAAAATAATAAAAAAAATGCACATTTCAAATTCATACATATAGATACATATACATGCTTATGTAAATACATATCTAATAAATGGGGTGTAGACTGATATCTCTTAAATCACTTTTACACATTTTTTTTTGGTACCCAGGTATCCCAATTTAGCCAGACTAATTTCCTGGACCACCAGCCATCGGCCCCCCAATAACTGGCGGAGGTAAACCGCGGATTATGCCCAAGTTGCACTTTTACATATTTATTTACATTCAGATGGGTTAATTCAATTTTAATAGAAAGATCTAAATCCACTTTTTATTTCTCTTTGATTTTTTGTCGAAAAATACAATTTACATTTTCTCTGCACAGCTTTCAACCATTTTATATATCTAAATCATAATTTCGACCTATTTCAAATTATGGTTGGAGATGCTCTAAATGTCTATGAACACTCATATATTCACACATCATCGATAAATTGTATATATTTCACAACTTCCAATTTAAATTTGGAACAACTTTTGGACGGACGCTTGTTTTAGTGAATTTATGCTGCCATGATCTAATAATTAACACTTGTACTTATCATGTGTTAAGTATCGATGACATATCATATTGCACTCGTTCTCCTCTCAGCCCCATCCTCATTGCTAACATACATATAGAAAAAAAATTGACATACATACATATGCACATTAGACACATACATACATATACACATACATCAACAAATGCACATTTCCCATTCATTCATTTGAGAGAGAGAACGAAATGAGGAAAATATTCAATCCGATCCAATACAATTTTGACGTCCACCATAAAACTTCCATATACATATATGCGCACTCTCTCTTCTCCGGCCATACTTTCTCTCTCTAAAAAGTAAAGCTCAGCTGCTCAATAAAACTGTGTTCTTTTTCTCTCTCTAGTTAATCAAGATTTTCGCAAGGACAACTTCGCAGCACAGATATTATCTTCACTTGTATGTTTTCATTTGGGTTTTCCAAGAATTGGTTAATTTGATGGTAAGGAAGAAGAGTAGTGGGAGTGTATTAATTCCATTTTAGTCATTTTAAGAGACCCAACTTTTAAATCCTGCTCTGGTAAGGCTACTTTTCATTTTGCTGATTTCTATTTTCAAAACTAATTTAATGTATTTTGGTCTAAAATTTTTGGGAAAATATGTGTTATGTATATATGAACCAAATATATGTACATTTCCTATAGAATATTGTTGCATTTGATTTTTGGATTTCAAGATTTAGGGTTTCTTTTTAATTGATTCTTTAATTTTAATAAATATCAAAATAATTGTTCATGAAGTTCAATTTTTGCAAATTTTTGTTCAGAAAAGCTTCAATTTTTCTGAGCTAGAGCATATGTTTTCTTTTGTGGAACATGGTTTTATTTTTAAGATATGCTCCCTCTGTTCAGTTTTGTTCGATTCTTCTTTTCCTTTAATTTTCGCTATAGGGTGAAATTTAGAAATCTGACTTAAACATTGACTGTTTAATGCAGGGATTGTTGAGAAGGATGGCGAAAGATTATAACTTGAGAAGAAAATAATGAAATTTAGGTTAATAGTGAGTGCTTTAATCTTTATCTTGAATTTTTCAGAACAAAGTGCAGTAAATTCTACCCAAGGTTTATCTTTTTATTATGTTGCAGAAAGAACATTTTCATAATTCTGATGTTGGTTGGGTATTTCTAGCTAATTTATATGCTGTCTTCAGCATTTTGTGCAATTTGTAAATCTTATTTTATGTACTGTGAAGGTGGGGTGTTAAGATTTAATGTTACTTTAGGCAGTATAGTGGACTGAGGTTTTGTAGATTAGATTCTGTTGTTTTTGGCCAAAAATGGTGCCTCAAGGGCCTCCCAATCAACAAGGCGGATCCCAGCCGATTCCACCATCCCTGTTGAGATCAAATTCTAGTTTGTTGGGAGGTCAACGGGGTGGTATTTCTTCACAGAATGCGTTCCTGCCTCTTGTAACACCGCAGAACCAATTTAGCATGAACATGTTGGGGAATGGGCCCAATGTTTCTTCTTTGCTCCATCAGTCATTTGGTAATGGTGGTCTAAGTTCTGGCTCCCAACGGGGGCTAATTGATAACGGGGCTGAGACTGATCCACTCTCGAGCGTCGGCAATGGGATGGGATTTAATCAATCTTCTTCATCTTGTATGTCTTCATCTATCACAATGAATCCAAACTCATCTGGTCAAGTTCAAGGCCAGCAACAATTGCCAACCACTTCCAGCAATCAGATGTTGATAGACCAAAAACAAGTCCAACAACTTGATCCTAACAATTTTCAGCATAATCAGCAGCAGTTTACTGTTCCCGGGAACCCCCAACAAAAACAGCAGCAACAATTTCAAACAATGCAATCTGGATTAGGAGGTGTTGGACCCGTTAAGCTAGAGCAACAAGTGATGCATGATCAAACATCACAGCAGTTGCATGCTTTGCGAAATCTTGGTACTGTCAAATTGGAACCACAACAATTATCAAATATGAGAAGCTTGGCGAATGTCAAAGTGGAACCACAACATTCAGAAGCGTCTTTGTTTTTACAGCAACAGCAGCAACAGCAGCAACAGCAACAGCAACAGCAGCATCAACAGCATCAGCAGCATCTTCTGTCCAGACAGTCATCTCAGGTGGCTGCAGCTGCACAGATTTTGCATCAACAGAGGCTCCTGCAAATCCAGCATCAGCAACAACAGCAACTCTTGAAGTCTATGCCTCAACAAAGATCTCCAATGCAAGCACAGTTACAACTTCAGAATTTGCCTATTAGGTCTCCAGTCAAACCAATATACGAGCCTGGGATGTGTGCCCGACGACTGACACATTATATGTATCAGCAACAACACAGACCTGAAGTAATATATAGATATATTTTTAAGGAGAACAAGAAAAATAAGTTGCGAAAGTGTCTTTTGTTTGACATTTTGGTTTGCCTATGATTGAAAATTCTGCTGACTTATTTTGTAGGATAATAATATCGAGTTCTGGAGAAAATTTGTTGCAGAATATTTTGCACCCAATTCCAAGAAAAAGTGGTGTGTTTCTATGTATGGAAGCTGCCGCCAAACTACTGGAGTTTTCCCCCAGGTTTGTTGCATCGTAGACAATTTCTAACTTCAGCAACTGTCCTGGTACAGTGTGCAATTATTAATACTTACACATTATAGCCTAGTGCTTGTAGCCTACAATCTATATTTGTTATGGCTCTCAACGTGTGTGGTTTACCTATTATTGTGTGATACTGGGATCTGTGATGTAATCATTTTATACTTGTGTGCAGGCTGTTTGGCACTGTGAAATATGCAACCGAAAACCTGGTCGTGGATTTGGTACGTTTCCTTCTGCCTTTGGAGACTTGATCCTTATTGGCTCTTTTGCTAACGGCTGATATGATGCTCTTTTCCCAGTTTTTATTGCTTTCCGGGGTCATTATGGATGGACACGCCTAACTTCTCTGTTTATTTTTAGAATTTCCATTTAGAAGTTTTAAACCAACCCCAACCCAATGAAGATTGGGAAAGAAGAAGAAATAAGAAAGTATATAAATGAATAAAAAAATACTTCATTGTCTAATGTTTGTTAATGTCTGTCAGAGGCAACTTTTGAGGTCCTTCCAAGACTATTCAAAATAAAGTATGATAGTGGTACGTTGGAAGAACTACTCTACATTGATATGCCTAGAGAGTATCAGAATTCATCTGGGCAGATTGTTCTAGACTATGCAAAAGCCATTCAGGAGAGCGTGTTTGAGCAACTTCGTGTTGTTCGTGATGGACAACTTCGAATAGTATTCTCTCCAGATCTCAAGGTTGCTCTATGAACAAATGGTTTTGTTTTAGTTTTTTTAGATTCGCAGAGCTGCTATTTAAGAACTGCTCCTTCAATACTTTATCAGATATGCTCCTGGGAGTTCTGTGCTCGGCGTCATGAAGAGCTTATTCCCAGAAGATTGCTTATACCGCAGGTCAGTGATTTAGAACTTGAATTTGAAATTTAACTGCTGTTTTGATTTAATATGTGCTTTTAAGAAATTTTGGATCCATCCAGATTGATGATATCACCGTTTTAGATATTGATGTCTTGGGAGCACAAATGAACGAAAAATATTCGGAATTAATGCAACAATAGTAATATAGTATTGTAGAAAAGAGTTTCAAACACAGTCCAAAAATAATAACACCACGTCGACATTATGTATAAGATGTTCAGCCTCATAATTGATCGACCTATATTTTTTTCCCTTTAAATTCGGTTTAGTAGATCTATTAACTTTCTGATTTCAAAAACTTCATCCCATAATCAAAAGAGTTTTATTGGAGAAAATCACCTGCAACATTTTAAGAACTAAAAGCCATCTTTAATGAGAGTAAAGATTTTATGCCTAGGGAGTAGAAAAACCACATCATATCACAATTCTCACGTGAAATTCTTACATAAACACGCATTTGATGCTGGGAACTGTCAAAATTCCACGACAAAAGTGTCAGATAACAAGAAACTCAAATGGAAATGAAGCTCTAAATTCTTTTGTACCTGAACGGGAGCTTGAGGAATGCGATTCTCTCCAATGACATTGCAGTAATGGCGGCATTTATTGTCTTTAGAACATTGGTTCCATTAACTCATCATTTCTCTGATCAATTAAACAGAAAATCTCATTCAATTCTTTCGGTTCCAAAAACTTTCTGTTTCATAAAAAAGTTCTCGAATATAAAATACACTGAAATTGGGAACTTGGGCAGACTTGATTAATAGAAAAAAGTAAATATGAGAGGAACATTTGTTATAAGTAAAAATTATAAAGATTAAAATTTAATAAGGTTCATTGAATATTATAAAGATTATAGAGTTATTGGTATTTAATTGAGAGGAGAAGGGGATAGGGTGGAATACCCAAGTTTCTAAAGAGCATGCAGGGAAATGAGAGCAGCAGGCCCTGGCCAGATGAGCTGGAGACAGAAGAGAAGCCTGGTGACAGCGAGAGGGTTGAGTATTAAGCACCTAGGGTTCTTCGCCACTGTTTGGAAGTGGTGAATTGGGAATTGGGGGAGTTTTCGGGAGTAGGGGAAAGAGGATGTACTTATGAGAGGTTGAGACTTGAGAGTGGGCACATTGATTTGTTAGCAAAAAATAAATAAATTCAGCAAACCTGGGGACATGTGCCCACGGTCCCCTCTCCGCCATTGGATACAATCCCGAGAATATAATGCTACTTTTTATTTTTACTCTGTACTGCATGTATTCCCCTTCCATAACCTTTTGTAGTTTGTAGGTGCATCTTTTTACTAAAGTCGTTCGATGTTTCCTCTGGGGTTAGAGAATTTTGGAAGTCTGTTAATTGGTTTCAGTTTTTGATCATTATGGGACCACTTCTGCCTTTCGATTTTGAGCTCTATTATTTATTTGATTTTTTCTGTCTGATTCAGGGTGTCTGTTTCCCGTGTCTTACTACTGTATATGTGCTCCTTGTTGTAATTATTATCTTGCTTTATCGTACCCTGCAGGTTAGCCAACTTGGGGCTGCTGCCCAAAAATACCAGGCTACAACTCAGAATGCTTCATCAAATACTGCTTCTCCTGAGCTACAAAATAACTACAATGTGTGAGTACTTGTTTCTTGCATTGTGTTTTTAAAGTGGCATGAATCTTCATAAAATGCAAATGTGATAAATGTGTATATTAATTTTGAAAATGAGCGGTCCTTCTGGTGCTTTAGTTAAGAAAAAACACTACCATCTTTCTGAATGTGAAGACTTTATTCCAACCTTTTCTCTCACATGCAGTCATGCACAAAAACCAACTGAATATAATGTACTTCGTGGAACATTAGGTAGATATGTGCACTCATATACACCCGCACATAGTTTCATGCACGTAAATGTATATATATGCGTATGCATTATGATATGACTTCAAAGGGATGCCTAAAGTTGCCAAGTCTGCCTACACACCGTGGTTCCGTATCAACATGCATTGAGAACACCTGCTCTGCATCTCCGGACACATCTCGCTTTACTTTTTTATTTGACTTATATTCTCTGTAACTATCTGGCTCAGCAAAAATTTTCTGTTGTGAATGGGGTCTTTGGAGAATGTCCAGTTCTGCCTTGTGTTCAAGGTCAATGGATTATGCTGGTTGCCGACAGTTTTTGAGACATGCTATGTTCCAAGTATTCTTAATTTGTATGATTTTTGAGCCAACAAAAGTTATTTGTGCGACTTTTTGTAAATTAAAGAGCAAGGAGTTGTAAATTAAAGAGCGAGGAGGATTAAGATTTACATCTAGTGGTCGCTGCATGCTGTCTTATTGACAGTGCATGAAAATATTTTCTCCTTTTCGACTACCACCCTTCTTAACAAGGTCAATTCAGCTGGTGTACGCGTAGTTTCTTGCCTGTCAGTGGGTAATAGCAGTGCTAGATCATTGAGTTGAATTTAGCCTATGGAAAAATGGTATTTGGCTTTACAATAATTTGCACAAGGGAATAAAAAATTATTTGGGAGCAAATTTATATTTCCAAATTTGTTTGTTTGTGAGCTTTTCTACAGGTTGACATAATTATAAATTGCTATTTTTTTCGGTTTTCCATAGCAATGTCTGGGATATTAATTTGAATATGCAATTGTTTCCATCATTGAAGTTGTCACATACCTTTAATGCTTGTGAAGGAAACTTTAAAGCAAGGGTTACGAGAGCTATGTGTGTCTGAGAGTATTTGAACACAACATATTTTGCAGTATTTTGAATGTAATATGGTGGCAGGGAATTGAGGATCAGTGTGTGTTTATCCAGTCGATATATTTATGAAATGTTTAGTGATTAGTATATTGTAATTATCCAGGTTTGTTGCTTCAGCTTGTCAGTTGGCCAAATCTTTGGAAGTCCCATTGGTAAATGATTTGGGATATACAAAGAGATATGTCAGGTGCCTACAGGTAACATACTCTTTAAATTAGTCAATTCCTGCTTTCAGTATTCAAAATCAGTGAGTGACTTCAGCAACCATCTGCCCATATATGGTAGAATTGAGAGAAACATTGAGAATAGTCCATAAAGATAAACTACTGATTTTCTGAATTAGAATACAATTTGATTAAGTAGATCCTGATTTTATGATTAGTCCTTCGTGACCAGATTATTGGATGAGTACTTCACGGATCTTGAATACAAAAATTGCAATAATAACTTGATTATACTCTAAATGACTTCCATATCTTTGTGTACGGACAAAGGGTTTGTTATCCAAGATATCAACGTGTTAAGTTCTTTCACTACTATGTTCTATACCCGATTTATAACTAGAAAATTTATCCGTCCCCGTTCTTAATAAAGCTAGAATCCTGGAAATGAAAAATGCCAAAATAGAATTAAGACTTATATTTGAAATGCCAAAAAAATATCATATTTGTAAAGCAAAAACATAGACACTCTTGTGAACATGGAAAATACTACAATAATACCAATGATGCGTTTTACTGGTTATGGTAGCTATATTCTTCTCATCATTTATTACTATTGCTTCTACATGATCGTCCCTTTGATTTGTCTCTTTTTATTTTCGGAAAATAATATTTCCTTGTGAACACTTCAGATATCAGAAGTGGTGAATAGCATGAAAGATTTGATTGATTATAGCCGTGAAACTGGTACTGGTCCTATGGGTAAGCATAAAATTTTCTTTTTTGGTTATTTCTGCATGTTTATTTCATTTCATACAAGGATGGGCGTAAAACATGGAATGTTGGATTGTACATTTTCTTAAAGGAGAAAAAATGATCATGTCCATGAATGGTACTATTATCCTCTATAGGAAGTAAATGAAGATACTATAATCAACAATGGCTTGAACAATTCCATTTCATGCACCGACTGGTAAGGGTGAATGGTAACCATAAAAACTGAGAGCAAATATGAAATGTGAAGGGATGATCAGAAAATAGAAGATTATCTCTTGATTGATGGTGCGTATGTCCCTTGATGGAGCCAAATGGGAAAAACTGGATTTATAATACAACCTTTGACAGAAAGGATGAGGTGCAGTTGAATATATGGAAATTTTAGCTATAATTTAGGAAAACAAAATGTTAGCAAAATTGATATTAACAAGAGGCAGTGAAGATGTGTATGAAGCCATATTTACCAAAATCGGACCAGACATCCAGTCCAGCCAGTAAACCAGAATCGGACAGTAAGTCATATTTACCAAAATCGGACAGCTTTGCATTATACCCCATCGAAACCTTTAGAACCAGGAGGGTTTGACGAGAATCCCAGACCGGTTTGGCCAAACCAGCCCACTACCTAATCCCTTTTAAGAAAAATTCAGTTGAATTTTGCGTATTCCAGTTGATAGATTGCATCATGGCTTACAAGAATGACAAAGCAAGTTTCTCTCTCTCTCTCTCTCTCACACACACACACACATTACAATTGTGTAACGTTATTATTACCACAAATAGAGAAGGAAACTTGTGTATAAAGCATCCCGGGCAATGTGCACAATAGAGTATTGGAATCAAACTGTATCAATTGTTTTATAGATCGTTCGGGTCCTTCATAGAGGTGTCAATCCGGGTGGGCTGGGCTAGGCCGGGTCGGCCCGTCAATAAATGAGCCCAGTAATGGCCCGCGTGAAAAAAAACCCACCGCTAAGGGTTCCGGGTATTCCCACAAATTTTGGACTACAACCTAGACTCGCCCGGTGACCCATCCTGGTCGAGCCCATGAGGGTCACGGGTCGCGGTTTGTTCTAGTTTGACTCGTATGATTGTATAAATAAAATTATAAAAATATAGAATTTTTCATATTTATAGCAAAAAATATTTTTTTTTTTTAAATGTAAATTAAGAATTGAACAAAATGATAAATTCATATTTATATCGACAAATGTTTACATAAAAAGGTCTAGATTTGTTCCGATTTGACCCGTATGATTGTATAAATAAAATTATAAAAATATAGAATTTTTCATATTTATAGCAAAAAATATTTTTTTTTTGTTAAATGTAAACTAAGAATTGAACAAAATGATAAATTCATATTTATACCAAGAAATGTTTACATAGAATTCAAATTTAATGTTACATGAATTATTTGTAACTTTGTAAAGTTAAATTTAACTTAAATAACAACTAAATGCATTTCTAGTTTATATTATCAAATATTTATAGTATAAGTACATCCCAACTAGGTTGACACCTACTTTTACTATAATTTATAGTTTAAGTATATCACAACTAGGTTGACACCTACTTAACTATAATTTAATTGTTCAAAATTTAATTTTTTTTTTCACGGGCGAGCGGGTTAACCGCGGCCCATGCAGGTGCAACCCGCGAAGCCCTCGGGTCACACCTACTTGACCCGTGAACCTCCTGCTCGGGTCATGGGTCGGCCCGCGATCCCGAGTCGATCCGGGCCGGTTTTCACAGGTCGGCCGGCCTGTCCGTCTTGACACCTCTAGTCCTTCACTTTCATTACATCAATGTGGATTGTGGCGCGAAATAGCAATATAGAGCTTTTCCTATTTCAGCTTGTACTTGTGTTGTTAAATGCTGATCAAACTTGTGCGAGTTTTTGGGTTGCATGGCGACCATTGAAGTTTATATCCAGTTTATTTACCTCACTATTTTACATGAGATTGCATGTATTCATATAATTTTCTTGCCATGGTTAATTTTCTTCTCAGAGAGTTTGGCTAAGTTTCCAAGGTCTACAAATCCTTTGCCTGGTTTACAAGGTCAGCCTCAACAGTCCGAGACTCAGTTAAGGCAACAGCAGCAGCAAGCAGTGGGTCAGAACTCAAACACCAATAATATGCATCTTGCATCCATTAATGGCATGCCAAATGCCAATGACTCTCTGAACTCAGGGCCTGCAACTTCTTCAGCTAATACCATTGTTGGGCTGCTTCACCAGAACTCCATGAATTCTAGACAGCAATACCCAATATCTGGTGCAAATGGTCCCTATGGTGGTAATAGTATTCAGATGCCATCCCCTGGTTCTTCGAGTGCCATGCCGCAGCCTCAATTAAGTGCTTCTCCTTTCCAATCGCCCACTTCGTCCTCATCTAATAATCCACAACAAATGGCACATAGTGGTTTATCCGGAGGAGCACACATGAACTCAAATTCACCAAATATCTCAATGCAGCAGCCGGGACTTTCAGGTGACCCGGATGCTAATGATTCGCAAAGCTCTGTTCAGAAAATTTTACATGAAATGAGGATGACCTCTTCCCAGATTGGTGGAGGTGGTATGATGGGCATGGGGACAATGGGTAATGATGCTAGAAATGTAAATGGAATATTGTCAAGCAGCAATAGTGGTGGTCTCTTAAGAAATGGAGTGGCAAATGGTAATCAGGGTTTTGGTGGTGCTGGCTTTGGGATCCCAGGTAATGGACTCGGCCATTCAACCATGGTGAATGTAACTCGACCTCCACCTGGTAATAACACTATGAATGGAAGAGTAGGCATGACAATGGCCCGGGAGCAGAGCATGAATCAGCCACAGCAGGACTTGAGTAACCAATTACATAGTCTTGGGGCATTTAATAATTTTAATGATCTACAATTTGATTGGAAACCGTCTCCCTGATTGCGTTCAAATTATAATAACGATTTGCTTTGGTTCGGGAAGATGGAAGTGTGCAAATTGAAAAACATTAAATGCTTTCATGGCTCTCCCTACCTGTAGTAATTGATTTCAGAGAAGGAAAACATAAAGTGCTACACAATCTTAGCATCATCGTCTAACATGAATTTGCTTGGCTTGTGACAGCTGCTTATCGACACTAACTCTTTTGAGGGGGACGTCTGCAGTGATCTAACCGATCAACTCCAAATGCCTGACACCGGCTTTCTTATGTGCCCGTCTTCAAGGTATCTGTAAACTACTCTTCCTCCGGTTCCTGGACTCCCTCCCTAACTTTCCCTGATATGTGAGTGTATATATAGTTTGGATTGTGTAGAAACAAGTTTGACGCGTTGGATTTCATTGCTCAGGATTGATATATACTTTGTTTGGTTTCTTTGATCATCTTGATTATTCTATTAAAGTAGCTTAGAAGTGGAAGCCCTTTTCAGATTGTTTTTGGTACTTCCCTCCACTCACCCCCGCCCCCAGATCATGATCCACAAGTAGTGGGGAGAGTTAATGAAGCTTTAAAGAGAGTAACAACGTAAAATACTCTTTATGGATGTTGAGTTCGACTCAATGCGTTATTTCTGTCCTACTGTATACAGGTTTTGTCTACAGGTTTAGTCTGTACATGACCAATGCGAGCTCAAAACTTCCTTCACTGTAACTCGCAGAACATTAAATCGAAACTTCAGTTAAATAATGCAGAACCGTCTTATACCATTCTACGGAAACTGGCATCATCAGCATTCTTTGTATCATCAGTGATGCTGTGATTGGTCATGAGACGAAAGGCATACTACTGTCTCATTTAGCCCCCTTTTGGTAGGGATTTAAGTTTAAAGTAAGTAATTAATTTTTGTTTACCTTTGTTCATGTTTTCATCCTCCATTGTTCGTCTTACAATTCAAATCATGGTGATGACTCGTGCTAGGGATAGACGTTCAAAATCGAAAAATAAAGTTCATCAGAGAGAGAGAGAGTGCGCAATTGAATATGTTATGGTAATGTTACCATGTAACATATTTTGTTACGTACTATTTTACATTTGTAACGTAACCCACGAATATGAAAAATGTGCAAGATTATATTAGTTAAAAAGATATAAACAATATGTTATCGGGTGAAATGTTGAATTTTTAATTAAAAATTAAAAATTTTGTGGTTTCCAGCTGTCTTTTTTAATGAATTTTGTAATTTACACTATTTTAATTTTTTCAACGAATTTCTTATCACGGAATATTATGCCAAGGATGAATAATTACGGAATTAACAAAATTAATGTCTCCGTGGATTCAACGTCCAGTTTTTCTTCTGTTTCAATTTGCACTATCACTCTCCTCTCCCTCTCCGTCTTCTCTCCTTACTCTATCCGACATTTTCTCTATTGGTGGCGCAATCATGCACCATCACCGTGAGAAGCAGCTGTACCATTGCTATGCAAAGTGGTGGCATGTACTGCCACTGCTTGTCTTTGCTTTTACTAGAATCGGCAACGAAAAAAACGAGATTCGAATTTTCTGAACAAAGATTGAGGGTTGTTTTGGTTGATGTTTGTCCATGGTTGAAGTCGATTAGGTGTGGATTAACCACCTGTAGTGGTGCGCGATCATGGACATCACCGTGGAGTTCAGATTTTGCACATTCCTTTCAATTCTTGGTGGCTAATTTTGGCCGGTATGCTATTTTGGTCGATGTTTGTCCATGGTTTAGGTCGTCTAGGTGTAGATTAAACACCTGTAGTGGTGCACGATCATGGGCATTACTTTGGAGGCTAGATTTTGCGCAAATCTCGTTTGGTTCTTGGTGCTTGATTTTGGCCGTTTAGATCGATCGTTGCTTTTGTGGTTTGCTTGTTTGTTTTGTTATTTTGGTCATTGGTATTTGCTTTGGTCATTGGTGGGTTGGTTGTTTGCAATTTGCAAATGGTGGTAGTGGTGGTGCGATAGTGGTGGAGTTTTGGTGGTAGATGTGGTTGTTGGTGGTTTTCTGATTCGATGCGTTGTGGTGTTGACAGTGATGATGGTGGTGGTGATGGTGCTGGATTTGAGTTGAATTGATGTTGTATAAAGAGGGTTTGTGACCAAGGTTAGATGTTCATTGTGCATAAGTCACAGATAAATGTCCACAAGTCACAGATCAAAAAGGGTTGTGTTAGATTGGATTGCGGTTGTGGTTGTGGTTGTATAAAGAGAGTTCGTGACCAATTATTTTGGTCATTGGTGTCTATGGTGGTGATGGGTCACTCTACATTGTCCATAGGTCACATTTCAAACAGACATGGTCACATATTATGTTTGTAGGTCACAGGTCACAATCCACAGGTGGTGATAGGTCACATGTACCAGGACACGGGTCATCATGCATGTCACAGAAAATGTCCATAGATCACAGATCAAACAGATTTGTTCACAAATCATGTTTGTAGGTCATTAATCCCAACCAACATGTCACATATCAAAATTAACTAGTCATAGACCATATGTCGCATGTCATTGTGCACTGATAACATGTCACATATTCAAGTTCGCGGGTCATAGTTTATATGTTACAGATAATATTGTATAGGCAAGATCAATGTCCACGGGTCACATATCTAAGAAAATTAGTCATAGGTCATTTGGTCAATATAACATGTAATAGTTATAGGTTACAGGTCATATGTCAAAGTGCATAAGTCGCAGGTCACAATTTCAAGAGAATTGGTCACATGCCATTAATTTCACTGACCTCAGTTCTCTGAACTGGTCACAAATTCAATCAACCAGATTTTGACAGTGAGAATTGACATTATTTTCTTTGCCAAGTACTCCGTAGATTAAACCAGAGGTTGTTGTTTAGTTTTCAATTTTTAAAAATAAATTTAAATTACACCAATGTTGTTTAGTTTCTGCTGAAGAAGATGATCAGTCGTCGACGATGCTCATTCGATGTTCTTTAACGGTTGCTATGTTTCTTCCTTTATCTCTATTATTTGAGTCGACGATGCTCATTAGCCGTTGAGTGGAGATCAGTTCGCATCTCAAGAAAATGTTCAGTCGTGGATGATCTCTGTAGATTCTATTTTTTATTTGATAAAATTGTTTGGATGCCGGTGATTTTGAGAGTAGATGCCAATGACAATAAGAGAGGATGACAACGGATGGATGCCGATGGCAGTGGCGGTGGCGGTGGCGGTGGCCCGGACTTGAGAGCGAGATTGAAATTATTTTATATATAATTTCTTTATTTAATTAATAGAACTTAATTACCACCCAAGTTTTAAAAATGTAACTCGTTCCCTTAAAATTGAATTGGGCTAAACGTAAGGCCCGAGATATGAAATTTTCCCTTTCCAAATATAAGGTCGGCGCATTAGTAGCTCAAATAGTAAGCCAGTCCAATAATGGTCGATCCCAGCAGAGCAATAATAGTATTTTCAAGGGAAAAAAAATTCACATCTCAGATATTAAATATGTATCAAATCAATTTCTAGACATTAAGTTTTAAAATCCAAAAGTCAAATGTGTGTGCGCGCGCGCGTTCTGTTAAATTAGTTTCCTAAAATCAAACGTGCACTTACCTTCTAAAGCTGCTCTCTAAAATACAAGTTCACAAAGCAACCGAATATAAACAACACATATATCTATCCTATTAACATCCATCGGCGTTGGAATTGACAATTCAGGTAACAATTCGGAGGTACTAGTTAATTAGTTATTGTTGGAAGACAATTTAGATCACAAATTGAAGGTTCTCGTCACATGTTGATCTATAATATGTGCACATGAATAAGTGAAATGTGCACAATGTCTTTTACTTTGTTCATATTATCTTTGACATCATTTTAGTTACATTTAACTTGTAAACAATGAATCTTTGACCTGTGCGTATCAATTTGTGACCTGTTAGCACTTAGCCGATACATGTGAACATTTATATTTAATCTGTGGTGTTGGTAATTCATATGTGACCTCCAATTAATATCATGTGACATATGAAGCATAATTTATGATTTGATAATGTAATATGCGACTAATTTAGTATACTATGACCTATGGACATAGAACTATGCAACCTATAAGCTGTGACAAAATAAATTGTGAGCCGTGCAGTATACTCCGTGACCTAATGACAGTAATATGTGAACACTGCATTGAACTCTGTGACCTTTTTTCAGTTACATTTAACTTGTAAACAATGAATATGTAACATGTGCACATGAATTTGTGACATGTTAGCACTTCACAGACACATGAACATTTATATTTAATATGTGGTGTTGGTAATTTATGTGTGACCTCCAATTAATATCATGTGACATATGAAGCTTAATATGTGATTTGATATTGTAAACTGTAACCTATGGATAGAACTATACACCCTACGAGCAGTGTTGAATAAAGGGTGACCTGTGTATAATAAACTAAGTAGCAAGTGTTTGTTCAAAACTGAATAGTATAACCTATATGTGTGTGTGACCATCTAATAACAATCTGTGACCTATGTAGTTTACCTGTGACCTACGCAGGATAACGTGTGACTTGAGAAGTATAATATGTGTCCTGTGTAGTATAATCGATGACCTAATGACAGAAATATGTGATCAATGTATTATAATCTGTGACGTGTGCAGAGAAACTGTGCAATTGTACCAGAAACCTATTACATTTATTAAGTGCCAATGAAACATGAGTAATTTAACATTTCAAACATCTTTTCAAATGATAAACTAAACAAGTTTTCAACATCTTAATGTACAACCACGGTTTCATATTAATTACAATTAGTTCCATCGGGTACAATATTAAAAATGACAAATAAAATGATGCCAATATTCATAAACTTTACAATTACATTCATATTCTTAATTTCAAATGAATTTTCAACTACACATCCCCTCTCCATTTGTAGGCTTTCCCCGCTTTGTAGTCTTCATAACCTCCCCCTGTTTATAGAGCAGTGTGGCTATATCCAACGTAATCTTGTCAGCATCAAATTTCTTCGGTATGGACTCTATCGGTATGGACTCTCTATCGTCATGTAGCATGTATTCAATTTATTTAATCACGAATAGTCGCAATCGTGGTTGAAGAACAACACAAAACAGTTTATTATGAATGAAACTTATTTAACTGTTATATATTTTGAAATATTGGTCACAAATTTACTCATTCTTCTGCCGCAGAAGGCTACTATCAATTATCGCCCTCAAGTTCATGCAATTAGATTCGTTGAACCATAATATCATGGCATTTCAGAAAGTACACAAAAAATGTTCTAACGAGTATACGTCGTTGGGCTTAACTTAGATATGTTTTGAGGTTCGTC
>CAIGRO010073726.1:526-14213 GCA_903798355.1 Fraxinus baroniana
TCTCTCTCTCTCTCTCTCTCTCTCTCTCTCTCTCTCTCTCTCTCTCTCTCTCTCTCTCTCTGAAAATGCTTGCAGTTTGGATTATTAATCAGTATGTTTATGACACTATCGATTCAAAATTGACGAATGAATAACATGTTCGAGGATATGGTTGGTGCAAGAAAGATGATAGAAACATCAGAACTATATGGACATTTCCATTAGTAATATTTATTACTTTTAGGTAACTTCAAGATTAGGTGTGACGTTAATTTCTAGGTAGCCATCTTCGTCTCGTTTAGCTTTTGCATCATAACTTATTCTTGCAATGAACTATGTTGCCTAATTTGAGAAATGTTCAATGGAATTGTTGACGTTAAATTTATCTGCTTCATGCTTACAGTTAGTTACAAGCTTTACGGATGGGATTAAGGTTTAGGGTTAAAGTGACGAAATGTAGTAGAAAACTACTTACCACCAAAACCCAAACCAAGAAAATGAAATGGATTCTCGTTATTGGGCATATATTTTCATTTCTAAGTGTTTTAAAAGGCTTTTTAGCCAAAGAAAGAAGAGGAAGAAAAACGTAATTACGCATCTTCGAGCTTAATTTCTCTCCGAAAGTTGTCTCCAAATTGATTTGGAAGTTAATTTTAGAGTTCATATATAATTTCTTGAGATTCACTGTTATTTCTCTTACTATTATAAACTATTTACTTCATCCATCTCATTTATATAGGTTGACTTTCTTTATTTTCTTGTCACAATTATATAGTCATATTCTTTATTGACAATGTTTTGTTTTATTCGTTTACTAAAATGCCCTTATTTAATTAAGTTTTTGCCAAAAATGTTTTTCAATAACATTAAACCCTTGTTTGATTTCTATTATTTTTAAAATACACCTTTCTCTTTATTCTTTTCAAGCACACATTGTTTAGTAAAATAGTATTATATCAACCATACATTCTCCATCAATCTACTATCCTAAAATATATTCTTAAGAAAAAAATGGGGTTCAAATAGGCTCTAAATATGATTTATTAATCCGTATAAAAAACAAAATCAATCTATATAAATGGGACAGAAGAATAAATATACCAAATGCAGACTTAATATAAAATAGAAGAAACTCGAGCGTTGTCAAGGCAAAAGTAAACTAGGGTTTCTGGATAATGTTAGACTATGATATATAAATACACATAATCTCTATGGCTCCAAACTGAAAGTGAAAGATGACCTATCATATTTTTGAAATTCCATTTTAAGTTGTCTACCTAATTAAAAGAGTAGCATAAGTTCATATAGGTTGATTTTTATTTTTATATTTAAATATGTGATTTTCCTACTACTCTCACAATTTCTAATAAGTTTCTCTTGCATAACTTCTAGGGAAAAATATTAAAAATAAAATCTCTTTTTCGTTAGCTCTCTTTCGTTCCCTCTCTTTTCTTCAAAATCTACGAATACGAACTCATATTTTTCAGATAGCGACATTGAACGAAGTTATAATCTCAAAATGTCCTTTCTTTTTTAACTTGTTTATTCCATAAAATCTCCCATTTTTACATGAGGTGTAGGTTAAAGTTATGACCCTATTTCTTTTTCTTGCGTTTATTCTCTAAAACTTTTAGGGTTTTCGACAACCAGGTCAAGTACTAATTAGCTCAACCAACTCGATAGTTGTGGTACGTAGAGCTTCAATTATATATTTAAAGAAAAATTAACTAATAGAAAGGCATTATTATTTGCATTTTAGCTAGGATGTCTTGACATAGTACAATATTTGATTTTGTTTCATCCCAAGTCCATGTCTTCATTTATTTTAGTATTGAGGTCAACTTTGTACTTTGATTTGGTTGCGTAAAACTCTCTTATGTGCAATGCATGTCATAAATGGATGAGAATAAGACAGAATAATATTGTCTTTCAAACAAAACAACTATGAGCAACATCCGAAATTCTCTCTTCAAACTAAACAAACTAATTTATTTTTATAATGAGACACTCAACATAAATAAATAAATACATTTATTTATTTAGACATACATTTGGATTGACATTCTCATGTTAATTATAATTGAATTTATTTTTATAATGTGTGACACTCAACCTAACTCATTCTTCTCTGAGATTCCATGCATTTTTTTTATTTTTTTTTTCTAAAGGTCAACTTCCTTTTTTTTTTTTTTTTATGAAGTCTTCCTCATATGCATGACTTGAGTGGAATCATATTACATTATACAAAAAACTCTAGCCTTAAAGCCAAATCTTACTTTTTCACACATGACATGTAACTAGTTAAGGAACCAATGGTTGGATTTTAAGTGGTTGGGAATAAATTATTTTTATCGATGAAAGTGTCATGTCCATTTATTATTTAACTACGATTAGGAATAATGCTTCTCTATCACACACAAACATGAATTGAACAAGATAATCGTGAAATTAAGCTCCACTTTTGCACTTTTTTTTTTTTTAAATTCATTTTTCTAAATTTATTTTTATTCATATATTCTCCTAATAAATAATGTTGCATGTTGATCCATATTTTTTTTTCTAAATCTAAACCACATATCCTCCAAAAAAAATCATTCCCACAATTTATTTTCAAAAAATCTACATCAAATAGGTCCTAAATCTTGTGGTGATTTGCTATCAAATTAAACAGTATATGTGAGAATATATAATTGTTGGGGACCTAGGATAAATTCTTAACACATTCTAGGTCGTTTTCAAGCGATAGTTTAAGCCTATCTTTTTCTAGTTAGGAAGAATCGTGCATTATACTTGTTGGGAAAAATTCCACCTTGTGCACGGAAATAAAATCACAAAAGCAAGAAAGATAAAATTATAAATTAAATGTGATTCGACAAAGTGTCAATAACTACATGAGAAGTACAGAGTCGGGAAACCAGAATAATCAACGTACGACACACAAGTTTGTACTGTTATGTTTTCCTAATTTCTCTAACAATTTTCTCTCTTTAAACTCTCACAATTTTGAATGCACGTAATTGTCAATCCAAATTCACATCACCTTGGTGCCAAGCACGATTATTCTCAATGCAATTCTATGAATTTATATGAAAGACCCTTGACCTCTTATAGTAAATTTCTTTTCCTTATTTCATTGAGAATCTTTTTCTTAACTGCAAAACTATTCTCTTTCCAATACAATTCTTCAAGAAACTACCATCTCGGTTCCTTTCCTTAACGAAAAATCTTTTTATTATTATTTTTAACAATAGGACTCTTTATTTTTCAAATTTGGGTCAAACTCAACAATTTCCACCTTGTCCCAAAACTTTCCAATCACGGTATGTGTAGATACTTATCATCACACCCCTTCACTATAGATACCACCGTTCTTCAATCAATTGTAGTTACAAAATCACATTCATCAAACATAACCTTGCAATTTGGTTTCTTCTCACTGCAATCTTCTGTATTCTCATCACTAGCCATGGAATTTGTATTGGTCACAAGACCCTTTTCTGCATGACTTATTCACCACAACTCCAAATCCATATGATGTCCACCTCATTATCACTCAATCGGTGTAACTCTATCATCATAGCTCTACCTTTGAGTGACTCGATTGCCACCACAATTCTTCCTTTGAACGTATCATCTTTAATGCAGTCCCAATTTTTTTTTTAACAATGGGACTCTTTTATTTCTTAAATTCGAGTCGAACCAGACAAAACTGAAAGGTCCAATCACTCTTTCACTACATCAAGTTCAATGCCATGAGAGCCAATTAACTACGAAAGTTTTGGCCAACGCAACTAACTAGGATCTACACCTTCGTTAGGATCTTTCCCACATTACGAAAGATTCATCTTGTACATTCACATTACTAATTTGTTGCATAACTTAGATATTGATTATTAACCATCACGATGTATTTTAGTAATGATTATTTATAGAAAATTGAGGAGAGATAAAACCTACTTTAATTGACATGGACGGTAAAAGAGATAAACCCTTAATCTCTCCCGCATTTTGTGCAAATAAAAAAGGTAATCAATGGTTTTAAGTGGTGCACTTTGTTGGTATTCAAACCCCACCTTGAAAAAAATTAATCATATTGCATAGGATCAAGTGTATAATAATTTAGTCGACCCCAATAGATGATACGTTTTATTCTATAAATAATTCTATTTAAAAAAGATTGCATATTTGTGTTTTACGTGGTAGCAAAGCAAAGCAATGATGAATAATGTGGAATAGAATCATTTCATGTCGTTCACAAGAAACAAACGAAAAGTTTGATGGATAATGAAATGTATGAATGGAATGTTGCACATTAAACTATAATAAATCCTTAAAGAAAATGTCTTGTTACCATGTTGTGGAGATTTTCTATAAGAATAATGTTAAAAATTAGCGTTTCTTGAGGAGGAAAATAACGTGAATAAGACGTGCATGAAGAATAAATAATAGTGTTTGATTCCTTTCCTACTTACCTTATTATTAATTATTTATATTCATTTTTTTTGTGTATATATTTAAAGTGTATAAAAATGAAAGTCTTGCATTATAATCAATCATTTTAGCTTAGGATCAAAGTCTAAAGGGGTCCCTTCAAAATAATTAAAGACAACATTTTCCAATCGTGGACATTAATGGTTTATTGCTGATAGAATTATTTATAAATAAATAAGTAATTAAATATATACACGTGGATGGATGTTCGTAATGCTCATTTGAAGGGAGGAATCTGTGAAACGGAAAGAGATTTTACGAGTAAAGTAGAAGTTTAATAATAGAGTAATGTTATTCATAGTCAGCAATGCAGCTTATTATTTGATGCATGACGCACAAAAGAAAAGAGAAGTGGGTCTTTTTTTTTTTTTCTTTTTCTTTCTAGACGAGATTATTTGTGGCTAGGTGCGGGATTTGGTATAACTATAAATATACGCAAGCATCGATTAGTTTATAATTTTGATATTAATTTTGGGTTTTTGGTAGCAGATAGAGATAAGATGTAGAAGACAAAAGCTTCAACCTTTCTTGACGTTGCAGCATGTAAGGGACAACATATGGAGACCAATGGAGATGGTAACTTTGCTTCCAGATTCCTCAACTACTGATCATATAATGGTTCTACACTATGGAAGAACGAGTGCTTAATTTATTTAATTAACTTTCGACCCCCACATTTGTATTATTTATAAATGTCACTCCATTTGCCTATTTTTAGATAGTGTGTTTGTTGTTTTCTCGTTCCTCTTTATTTATTTATTTTTGGTGAATTAACTTATAATTCTGTAATGATCTTGAAGATGATGAATATATGGTACTATGTCGAAGCGCCACAATAACATGCATGCTGGAGGTTAGGGATGGCAATGGGTGGAGTGCCCATCCCTGCCCGGTGAACCCCAATCTCCACCTCTTTAAGGCAGGACGGGGCAAGGTGGGGGTTACTAATTTTTAATTTTTTTTCCTATAAATTCTATGGAGTAAAGCCACTTTATCCGAAAATAATTGACATCTCGAGTGACCAACCCTCACGTTGCACATGGGTCCCGCGTGAATAAAATGATGTCCTACCCCCGAGGTGGATGTGTTTGGTCATCCCCTATGTTTGTGTAACATAGTTCAATTCTATGTGCGAGTCGATAATTTGAAAATTGGATTAATGGTAATGGACTAGTGTAGTTGATTTTTCAGGTTTTGACATGATCTTAAACAAAATTGATTTAATTTTAATGAATTAGACAAGAGTAATGTTATTTATCATCGTGATAATGAAAAACCGATGATATGCTAATCCATTATTCTTTACATTTCTCTCTTTATCCTCTCTCTCTCACATAATGAACTACTCAATTTCATTATTCCACGTAAACTGTCATATCACCGATATTACATCATCATAATGATAAATAACATTATTCACAAGACAATCATGGAAGATATAGGAGGGGATTTTCCCCCAACCCCAACCGGACACCCTGAACGAGGCAGGACAACATGGAGCTCAAGTTTGACGGGACAAATTGACATCCCTACAAAAATATTGGGTTTCTATGGCATATAATCTAAACTACGTTGTACTACCAAAACCTAATATAAACTACGTTGTTAATTGATTGAGTAGAAATTTGTTTCCCAATAGTAAGTCTTGCATCTCTCTTTAATACATTCCTCTCTTAGTTGCTTCCTTTTTCTTATTTCTTCAAATATATTTTAACCTCAAGATTGAGAATAAATAAATTATAAATAATTTTCACTGCGAAAACATACGATCTTACATTTCAAGATTTACTGAAGATGTACAAATCCGGCATGAGAAATGAACTTGTGTTCATCTAACACTCGCACCAGATGACAGGATCAACACATAAACAAACGCACAAGTAGAAATAACTAATTCCAATTCTGTTTTGGGAAAACTATGAAAATTTTGTCAGACGGCGAAGTTTGAACAAAACACCGATGAAGCTAAAGGCAATAAATTTGAAAGATGACAAGATGTACAGTTGATGATCGACCAGAAAACCAACTGAGAATCACAATAAAACAAATAATTTCAACATTTCAAATAAAAACTGCAAGTAACAACATTAAAGTTTAAACTGAACACAGATATTCGAAAAAAATAACTATGAATCTTTTTGCAAGAATGCAGTTTAACTAAAAAGAGAGCTTCTGAAAGTAGTATTTCAGTAAAACAACATATTTGAACTTAGTCCACAGTTCAAACTCACTTGCAAGTTGCACCTATATATAAGAATGTACATGTACTCATTCAGCTTGAACCGTCACAAAATTGCATATAAACGCCATGTGCTCAGTGAAGTTGTACGGTAACATTAACTTGGAAAAGAGACTGCAGATCCATTTCAATCCTAAAAAATCATTACAGTTCCAAAAGATAAAAAAAAAAAAAAAATCTAGAGAATCCAACTGCTAATTTCAGAGTTCCATTCAGTTGATTACCCATTTTTTACTTGCTCGAAATTGCCAAAACACTGATTCTTGAACGGTCAAATTAAAATGCATAACTTCCCCAAAATGCCATTGCCTATCGCAGATAGAAACCTACCGAATTTATGCCCGAAATGTGAGATAAGAACCTTAGCAAGAGCAATTCCTTCACAATAAATGGAAATTTGAAAGAGCTATACATGGGGATGCTAAGGAATTAAATAAAAATACAGGGAAACACTTGTGAGCTACATAAGGTAAAGGCATGTAGGGAGATCTGGCACCAGGTTCCAGAAGCTAAAGCGAAGGAATTAAATAAAAATACAGGGAAACACTTGTGAGCTACATAAGGTAAAGGCATGTAGGGAGATCTGGCACCAGGTTCCCGAAGCTACAGCGAAATTAACACCAACTTGCAAGGCAATGGCAACTCCTGATACCATGGCCAAATTGAACTACAACAAGGAAAGCGCTGATACAAAAACTAAGAAAATTGAAGGCAACAATATCAGTGAATAAAGAAAAATTTAATACATAATAACCAGAGTGATTTAGAACCTTATTGACAGAGAAACCAAAGGAGAGATTAAAACACTGATCCCAATATGATTTTCTGCCCTGCCCGACAACTTATAGGAACTTCACGAACAATGGAAATGGAAATGGAAATGCCAAAGCCACCTCTACACATCAATAATAGCTAAAAGCTGGTTGGTTAGGAATATAAAAAACTGATTTTACAGGATCTTTCCTTTTAAGGCATCTAACGATCTAAATATCACCATACGCGGAAACTGGAACATACTGATTGGAAGTACAAAGTAATTGAATGCAAGTATAATATATTTTGAAATGACCATTTAACAAGCACGCAATTAGGATAATCAATGTTTCAACCAGATATTGTTCTTAAAATAAAGCATGAGAAAGTGCAAAGATAATTAGTTTGTACATTGTGGGAATACAATACTTCCATTGTACACGCATGATTAAATGCTTCTATCTCATTTTTAAGACATCCACAAATACTGTCTCCTTTCCAAAAATAATTACTCACTTTCTCAAGATGCCCCATTTAAATATATGATATGACTAAACGAGGATTCCTTTTAACTATTGTTTTGGTAAAATAGAAGGGTAAATAACATTTTTGGTTACTCAACTTTCAGAAATATCTCATCGATGTCACTTAAACTTCAATTCCTTGCAATAAGGTCACTCATGTTTAATTTTGTTATAAAATAGATCATTCCATCTACCTCCATTACTAAAATTACCATTCGTGTCCTATGCAGCCGATATTTAACTGATGTTTAAACAAACATGGCAGGTTCCTGTTTTGAAATACACAAGCACTTTTTAGAAAAAGGAAAACAAATATACCTCGTCATCCCTTACCCCACTCTCACCAGTTTTTCTGTAACCAAAAATCAAGTTGCTCATCCCTTGCCGAATCTGAATATCCAGTATTTGGTTGAAGGAAATCAAAGTCATCACTACAATATCAGAGAAGTTACGTGGCCTTTGAAATTTCATAACACAATGAAGGGCACAAATGCCAAGGGCAATAGATTTGGTTGGAGAAGATGAACTAGTTGTGACGGGGGCAGGGTGATTAAAGCACACCACTAAAACCGGAAACAAGTAAACCAAAGTATTTTCTGCGTACATCTCCATGGCACTAGCAAAAGAAAATCCAGTTTGACTTTTAGTCCAGTAGAAGAGCTTATCTGCCTCTGCAGCATAAAGTGCTTGGTCCTGAAAGATTCATTGCAATAAACAATCTGGTTTTGGGAAAGGGTGTGGGATGGGGTGGTATGTGAGGGTTGATTTGAGAAGATTAACGGGAGGTGGTGAGGTGCGAGTTAGGATGAAGAAGAGGGATGAGATTCAGATTTTTCTGTTTCTTTTCATTTTTTAGAAAGTTCCTCATCAACATTCCACTGCAGTTAAATGACACATGCTTTACATGTCATCAAAAACAAACACATAGGACACTAAAAGGTAATTTTAGTAACAGAACCAGGAGTTAGCTATTGTGTAACAAAATTGAAGATGAATGACCCCATTGCAACAAATCAAAGTTAGAATGACAACGATAAAATTTTACTGAAACTTGAGTGACCAAAAATGTGATTTACCCAGAAATGAAATGCCTACTCACGTGATAACCCAAACTCTATGAAGATCTAAATCACCCATCCAATTGCAAATGGGAGTACTTATTAGTTGGTGGAAGAACTATTCAGTTCTTCTAGCCCTGCATATCTAGGTCGCACACCTTATTGGAGTTTGATCAGTAAAATTGTACCGTATATAAAAGAATAATATAACTTCATATGTTGGAAAAGAAATAATTTTCATACACAATCCGACCTCTTAAAATCATTTAAAAGAAATGGTAGTATCAACTATCAACAAAGAATCAAAATGTATTCTATAATTCAATCTCTTGATGATACTTCAATCATTTCAACAAATCCCCATAACATTTTGTTTATCATGGAAACCTATTTAAGGCCCTAAAAGTTCCTTCAACTTACCAACACAACTGTGCTGCATTGGAAAGAATGGGAGTGGAAGTAAAGCATGATACATCCAAAACGAAAAGTCTAGTTTTTATCTCTAATTGGCCCTTAACAAACCAATTATAAAATGTAATTCAGAACTAACAACTTACAATATTTTCCATAGGAAACTAAATATCAATAACAATCCAGCTAACTATAGACTCTCAACTGATGTTCACATTTCTTAATCTTCTTAAACCAAGTATTTTCAAATCATACAACACTTGCCTAAAGTATAATTCTACATATTTTCTTTAAAAATCATCCTAACGAAGGTGGCATTACTATATTTCCTTTTACAGGTAAAACTATAGTTGGAATGCATTGTGCATTTCATCATGCCTACAGCCAGACGTGTGACAAAAAATGGAGGGAAAAAAAAAGTGTCCATAAAGTATGAAAAAATGCACATAAATCATACAGCATTTACTGTGTTGTCAAGCATGTTAAATGTAAATAATACCATCAATAATTTCCTCACATGAATTGCACAAAGGACTTAATGTTATGCACACAAACAAATTGGCATTGCATGAAAAGTAAGACACTTCCATTTAAATAATTTCTCATTTCATTTGCACAAGAAACTCACACAATCTGAATTGTAGATGCGAATGAATAGATAAAGTGATTGCCTTGAACTTCTTCATTATTGTTTCGTCTAGAACTCGAGAGCACAGCCCAAGTTCATTAGGTGTTTTAAGAAGGAAACATATCACCACAAAAGATATAAAATATTCCAAGTTATGTGTAAGTCGGAGCATGGATTTACTAATACAGTGCTAAGTACCTTTAAAGTTGGAATTTTATTAGTTTTAGTGCTACTTACTTTTAAAGTAGTACTTTTTAATGGTTCATTAGCTTCAATGATATCTAAATGTAATTAAGATGCTTCAAACCTTTCATAAAAAGGCCTAACCAGGCAATCTAACCAAGTCTTGATGTCTTTCCTTGCTATCTTCCTTTATCCATTTAACAGTTATACGCCACAACAACTAATAACTCATTAGAGCAACATAAACAATAATAACTCCAAAAATAAGTTACCTTAACAAAATTATACTACCAGTATTTGGGTTAGCACCATAAAACAAAAATTCTAAACCAATTCATACAACATAGAACTCACGAAAACCCTTTCCGCAGCTTGAGAATAGCAGAGTACATTTTCCTCCGCGAGCCAACAGCATTGATTCCCATGTCCTTTAGATCCTCAAGTGTTAATATCGGTAACACTTCATCGTCAACCTCGTGTATCTCAAAAACTGGGGCATATCTGCCCAATCCCAACCCAAGTAACCATTCTCTCACTGCAACATTCTGTCCACTACGCTGTTCTTGCGAATTAATCTCATCATGAATAATTCCATTACTCTCCGAAACCCGGACCACCCTAGTTCCCCTTCTCTGTTGATCCCAATACTGCAGCCCCATATTCTCAACAGAATTGACAGGGCTCTGCTCTTTTAACAGGGGAATATCCGAGCCCTCTGGCTCAAAATCCTGAAATTCACCATTATTATTGTTCTGTTCTTCATCAAAATTGTTCCCGCTATAAACTATTCCTTCTCCACCAGCACCAGCACCTCCGTTATGAACCACGGATTCAAATTTATTCCAATTGGTCCGGACCCGCTTGGCAGCCTTCTTATTCTTGGGCTTCCGGTGGGTGAACTCCATAGCGACTGTGTAATTCTCGGTGGGTTCGAGGGTATCTTGGTAATTCGACTTACCGCCGTTAACCAGGTTTGTGAGGGGACGGGTTCTGGATGCCTTGGCGGCAAAAGAAGGGTCTTTGTGGAAACGCCAGGATTTGTTAGGGCGGCGGTTGTGGTGGTCGTAAGTTGGGTCGCCACCGATCTCTCCCAACCGGACACTGGGCCGGCGCTGTCGTTTAGGGGCAAGGCTTGGACCCGGGTTGTTGGTGGCGGAGGGGCCTGCTTTGGGGTTGGAGTGATCAATTGGAAGTGGGTCAGGGGATTGGGCAGTGGTGGTCGGTGGGCCAATCGAGATTGAGCCTTCCGGCGGCTGTAGCTCCGTTGCCATGAAGGCGTAAAGAGTGTCAGTGAGTGTGAGAGCAATTTGCGTCAGACAAGGGAAGTGGAGAGAGGTCCTAGTCAATGTTGGCTTAGGGCGTGCATCGTTGTATGAAATTTAGGGATTTTTGGATTAAGAGGCGACAGGTGGGTAACAATTGGGCTGACTTTGGCTTACTAGCGGGACTTATCGAGATTGGTCAAAGTAGAACAACGATTAGGCTAAAATAATCGTCAAATCGATTCGAATCGGGATGACAGGTCACCGGTCCGATTTTTGAGAAAGGATTTTCTTGACTCGAAACTTTGAATTTAATGATCAATTTTTTGAAAAAAGAATAAGGATTTAAAGATGAAAAATGCTTTGAAACCAACCAAATCGATCCAATTTTGAACCTTACTAGTTTCCTTTTCGGATGGATAATTACCAAAGTCCAATTGTCGGTTGGACTACAACTCGATCGTGTTCAACTCTAGCTGGCCATCAGTGGTTTCAATTAATTGATTAATGAATAATTTATTCTAAGCCTACATTTAGGGCATGTCTAGTAAAGCTTTTAATCTGAATTTTTATCACAAATGTAACCGTTGAGGCTACTGTAATTGACTTCCACTCTCACTCGGGCCCCACTAACGTTCAGTTTTCTGATTTTAATTCAACTAAAATCAGGAACAGACACACCCTTGACATATTTATAAGTATCTGCTTGACAATCATTATTTAAAGAAAATAAAGTTTTAAATATTGATTTTTATGAGAATGTGTCATTATAGTATGAGATTTTTTAGATTTTACTTGCAAAATATTTTATTGTGTGAATATGTAATTGAAATGAATATTTAAAAAAATGAGTTTGAAAATAATGATTGACAAACAGGGACTAAATGAATTAAAAAGAGAAATAGGAGGATTCATGAAATGAGTATATAATAATAAGCCCATGTTTGAGCTCCATTTTTGTAATAATAATTTTTTTCTTTCTTATTTTTAACTACACGTTTTTCAATAAAATAATATTACACGTAAATTCTAAATTTTTCTTTATTTTTAAACTACACATTCTCTAATACATTGGTCTGTACACCGTTTGAAATACAGAACTTCACTTGTTGTTCATCACTTGTCCACAAGTATGGATCCATTTTTCTCCCCGATAGGTATAAAACATGTCATATAGTATGTTCGTAAAATTTATTTGTGTGTATATACGCCCAACGAACCCTTCTCCACTGTGTGAATTCCCTAACTACTTAATCATTTTCTTCCTTCCCCAACCCCTCTCTCTCTCTCTCTCTCTCTCTCTCTCTCACACACACACACACACAGAGAGACACGGACACATGCAAAAGAGAGTTACATATCATTCTTATAAAACAAATGTACACGTTAGCAGAAACGAGGGTAAAATAGACAATATTTTATATTCAAAAGCATGAAAATGGACCAATTTTTAATGGTGGGCCACGATGATTTGAAGTAAAAATCAATTCTCAAAAACTAATAAACGCGCCCAGACAACACCTTAATTTGTAGCCTAAATAGGGGCTGAGTAATAGTTATGAATACCTAATTGAAAATAATGTTTGGTTTTGATTGAATTTATAAATTTGTCCTAAATGGAGGCTAAGTGATAAAACTATAATCTCATTATAATTTCTAAACAAAACCAAACAATAATTTTAGTGAAATTTACACCTGGCATCTACAACTTTTTTTAAAATTCCAGACTAATACTATTTTTTATTCCACAAATACTTTCTTTTTTAGCAGTTACACAAACACACCATAACACATACATACACAGAAACTGACAACCACCAACAACAACTAGCTCACTATCTCCGAACCACCATATACATTTCCCTCTTTTGCTTCTGTTGTTGAAGTTTCAGACCTAATCCAATATGTAGTCGTTCATTCTCCGATGTCATCTTTCCTAGAGTCTCCAAAGGCTCCACCGGAAGGCCCTACCAAAAACATACAAAACAGTATTTTCGAACAATGCCGCAATGACTTTGAGACTCCTGTTGGGAACCTACTTAATCGTGTGCAGCGGAAGTAAAGCAAATTTCGATTCCCAAACAAGATCTGCTTTATGTTTAGATAGAAACTGTGATAGAAATAATACATTAGATGAATTCTGCAAACTCTTTTGTTGA
>CAIGRO010073743.1:0-15057 GCA_903798355.1 Fraxinus baroniana
ATAGTTCAAAAATTGTAGCCGGCTGCCTCTCATTTTATACTTTGGTTTATTTCTTTTTCTTTCAAATAAGCACTACGAGTCTCTGCTATTGATTCCTCAATAATTATTCATAGTTTTTTTATGTTCCTGAGACAATATTTTTACCATTTGGTATAATGTGTCCAATTTACTTCAAATTACTACTGATTAAGGATCGACATGTCTGCGCAACCGAAGAGATCAACACTCATCTAAATGTACAACATTTTCTATTTTTCATAGATATCAGTAGATTTCACTTGAAAAATAAAATATTTGATACTAACGAATTTGGGTCCATAACCATGGATTCCAACCCAAATGCAAGAATGAAAATGTGTGCTTCTCAAAACACTATTAATTGGTGCTATTTCTAGAAGTGGGCTCAACCGAATATTTGGATAGTGGATGGCCCACGTGGCAACATCAAAATGGTCTATTTGGTGTGACAGGGATTGTGCTAGTTGATAAATGATGATAACCGTATGATCAAATGAATGGCTGAGATCTATTCTTGATTAAACCATTTTGGAATAACTTGGTTTTGGGTGTTTGGAGCTTTACTTTTGGCTTTTGACCATACTCTTCTATTTTCTCTCTAGATAATTCTGTCTGTTTTTCTTTCTTCTTCTTCTTCTTGGTGTTGAAATCTTTCTCTGTAAATTTGTATTAGTGATTAATCCTGTGAGATTAGTCTTGCTATAGTAACTCTATGTCGTTTGTAGTCTGTGTTGTTCTAAGGTTGGTTTAGGACAGTGCATAGGGTTTTTGTACTGGTTTTGTAGATCCATAAGAATCGATGATCAAACCTGTGTTTTTGAGTGGTTTTATGTACACAGGACTCTCTCTTAGAAGGCTATTTTGCATTAGTGGAATGGGCTACAGTCTCTGAGCCTCCCAGATTAGGCCTTTGGTTGAACTGGGTCAACGTATCAGTGTTTCTTACATTTTTACTTTAAGTATTCCTTTTATGTTTGTGTTATGGTTCAATTTTTCATCATCTTATTTCATTAAAATCCTTACACAAGAACATCAACATCAGTGTCATTTGTGGAAATGATGAGATGATGACCACAAACAACCATGGCAATTGGCAAACCTCTCATAAATAAATATAGAAAGCGGGTTATAGTTAATAAAACTTGATAATGGAATGTATATATAGTAGAAGAACACAATGATACATATAGAAATTCCCCCCAACTACTCTCACCAACTTAAACTACAACAATGAATTATCATCTAGAGATGGCAACGGGGCGGGGTGACCTCCCGCCCCATTACCCATTTAAGACGGGGTGGTACCCTTGCCTTGTTCACTACGCATTTAATTTTTTATTTTTCAAAGTTTTTGATAATTTATTTTATTGTTTTCATTCATTAAAATGAGACAATAATATATTTATCAATTTTTATTTATTTTTAAAAGTCAAATTATTCAAATATATTTGGTAAACTAAGATTTTTATTGTTTGTCATATTTCTCAGATAATTTTAGTTGTCATCTTCTCTTAGAACTAAAGAAATTTCGTGGAGTATTTTCATTTAAAGTATTGAATTATTTAAAAAAATAAAAAATTAAACGGGGCAGGGCGAGGCCCTTGTTACCCGTACCTGCCTTGGGGCAAAGTCCCCCGACCCGAATACTCGATTAAACGAGTAATCCCTATCTCGCTAGGGGCATGACCTTTCGGGTATCGAATTTGATAAATTTTTTAGTCATCCTTAATATCGCCTCTTCTAAAACCCATGGTTTGTCATCTCATTAATATAAATATAAAGTGAAGAACCAAAAAGGCATTTATATAGATATTACAAGGTAATGAGTTTAGTGAACTCCCCACCCCACGACCATAATGTAATGTGTGTTTGCTTTCAAACTCGATCGTCTGGTAAAGTGTTGAATATATAGATTATAACGAATTTTAAAAAATTACAGTGGTTACTGAACTACAATTTATATATTGATTGTGAAAAGCAAGCGGAACGTTTGAGAAATATCATTTCCATACGTGGCACTCGGGACCCGATAATTTTGAAGGTTTATGTTTTAACTAAACCAACTTCAAGAACATTACAAGTGATTATCCAAGTTTCCTCACACGTCGATTAACTATTTACAGTTGACAACAGTAATTCTTCGTATAACTTGTTAAATCTCCTCATATGATGTTGATTTACATGGCCGAACTAAAAATATAAACGTTGAGAAGAAACGTTATTGATGAGAATGTCATGAAATGCTATGAAGCATGCTTGTGGATGTATAAATAGTATTTGTGGGTTTCACGAATTTTATGAATAAAAAGTGATTTGATAAAAAAAATATTTATGACTTAAAACACATGTCGGAAGGGCTAAATATCATAAGGAATCGAAATAATGTATGTCGACCTCACAAAATGCGCAATAAAATCCTGGCAGCCTCCCCTCCACGTAAGTTTCATTTGTACACTCAAATACCCATTTGGAGGCAAAGGCTATCGATCGAGAAAAAAGTCCGACTACTGATTTCTCGACAATCAAGTCAGCGATCAAACGAAATATAAAAAGTGCAAGAGACGGGAGATGTGGTTTGGTTAGAGTTATAATTACTTGCCTTTTGTGAAATGGATTCACATATATATATAGAGAAATTGATATGGGCTGAGTGGGTTTAGTAAAATGGGTCCAAGTTCAAACCTAATAAATAATTGCTTAATTAAATAGGCCAATCAACTGAAAGGTCGATGCAACGTTGGTATATATGGAACCCCTTCAATGAGCATATCACGTAATTTATAGTTCAAAAATAGTCCCCCATGTCTGAATTCTCATGTGCAAGTTGGACTTTGAAATACAAGATGCCAAAGGAGAGGTCTTGTAAATTGCATACAAAATATGAGCAGCTCCAATATATGAGGATTTATAATTATAAGTGTTTCGAAAATATCTATGTGAACCTGAATAAGCGCAGACTTGCACATTGCCTCGGAAGATGTCACATATAATTCATTGAAATTTCGACAGGAAGTCCTCTATAATATGGACTAAAAACCTGCAATATAACACAATATTTTTACTGCACATATACAAAGTGAATTGGGGTTCACTCATCCCTCCAAATAAGGTAAAATGATGATCGGGTCAAACTTGCTTGTGTGAAGTAGGTAACATGATGTCTAGTTATCATTTTAATTAACATTTTAAAATGATAATGTACTAGGTAACATGCATACTGACATCGGTGAAACTAGTGTTATGACATGTTACACCTATAATTATGTAGCATACTCGGATGGAGGGGGTTCTATATTGATCATCTGGACATCAATTATTTTAATTGGATTGGGTCAATTAATTAAGCAAAGTATTGCTAGGCCTATACTTGGGGCCGACCCATTATCTCATGTTAGCCCGTTTCCTTCTCTCTCTTATACAAAGGAACATTCATTCACAATAAAAGGTAGGTTCATTTTAACCTTAGCCAAATCTCCTCTTTGTCTCTTCACTCATTTCTTTCTCGTCCAGTCTTTGACTTGATCATAGGAGGGGAAACAGTCGTTGGACTTTTTTTCTCGACCGACGACCTTTATCTCTTAAATGTGTGTTTTAGCATACAGGTGATGTCTATATGAAGGGGATGTGGTCGAAATTCCGTTGAAGCATTATTTTAGGTCAAACAATGTCTACTGTACGTCGATATATTTTCCTACGATAACGATTTCCAAGCCAAAGAATTGAATGGCAAAATGTAGATAACTTGTTATTTGGAATGATGAAAGTTTTTAGGGATTGAGATTGTTAAGCAGTCGTCCAAACAAGAATTGAGCTAAAATAAAAAATATAATATCAACAAAAGAGTTATGCAAATGACGAGAGAAATGATCTTAAGCTGAATACTGACAACAAAGTTTTTCTCCAAGTGTCAATGAAAAGTGCTATTCATTTTTTCATGAAAGGAAACCTTCAATCGAGATAAATAGGCCATTCAAAATATTGAAGGACGTGAGAAACATAGTGCAGAACTATAAGCACTAAGTATGTTTTTCATGTCTTGGTGATTTGAGAATATTTGTCAAAGCGAAGCCATGCGATCAATCCTCAATTGTTAAATATTTAGTTAGATCTACATACAAGTAAATCAAAACTATTATTCCGAATAAAAAAGGTTCAAACGTTAAGCAACGAAGAGATTACATTTGTCAATGTCCAGTGATAAGAATCACACATCGGGAATAGCCTACTATAGAACAAGATGAATGAATCGAAGTAAATCTTTGAGGACATTACAAAATAAGCCCTAAAAATGTGCTCTTAAATAGATTCAAATGTGGTCTAGTATATTAATTTTTTTAAAACATGATTAAGAATAATGCTACCTAGTATCAGTGTGTTATAACATCAGTATATATGACATGTATGTGATATTAAGCCTATGTTTGACATCTATTTTTTTTTTTCATTCTCGTTCTCATTCTTTTTCTCTTTCTTCATTTCAATGACACATTCTATCAATAAAATAATATTACACATAAACCCAAAAATTTTCCTTACTTTTTAACCACACATTCTTCCATCCATCACTATTTAAAAACCAATTTTTTTTTACCCAAAATGGGTGTCAAACATAGGCTAAATGTCAAGTCTAATTAAACGTGTTGTCATGATACTCATTTATCCCCTGTTTATTATTATTGTTATGTTGAAACAATGTTTTTGGTATTTTTTTTTTTGAGAATATGTGATTAAAAAGTGAAAAAAATTGAGCACATGTTGTATGATAAAAAATGAGTATGAGAAATAATTATTTTGTTTTAAAGGGAATCAAACAATGACCTAATTGGACCTACCAAGTATTGTTACTTAAAATTGATGTTCACTAAAAATATTATTTTATCAGCACATTCACAACTTAATTCTGGTTTATTATCTTCAAGTTATTTAAAATAATAACAATTTCTTGATTCTATTTTCATCAAAACTTTGCCATGACATGGTCCCTACCATGCACCCACTCCCCTTCCACAAGGTCCCGTTTTTGGCCTTTAGGTCATCCATGAATCATGACCAGTGACCCCACCAAAACCACCTATGTTTCTCATCCTTTCAAAATCGAATTCAGTTTCATCACCATCTCAAAAAAATGTCACTCTTCTTGGACCATCTTAATTGACCGTGAGATTTCAAATATGCTATATGTACAATTATTAAAGGATTGTAATTTTCATCAAAATCAACTAAAAATTCGATTTCAATTCCATCAAACGGAGCCTAGAATTATAGCAACAAGACTAAGAGGATGTATGGCCATTTACCTAACTTTTAAATACAGTCAAAAATGCTGTTTTTGGACACTCTTGCCCCCAAAAAGCTAATCTTGATATTTATCGTGTAAAAAAAATTATCCCTACTTTCATTTTTAACCTTTTCATTTTCACCCATCTGATTATTTTTTCACTGTACTTTTACCCAAAAATGCTGACTCTAATTATACATTAATCACAAAAATTAAGCAATGTATTATTTTTCTTGAATTATTTTACATTAATTTGTTGTTAAATGGATCTTTACAGTTCATCTCTCCGTTATGGGGGCCTTCCTTTTCTTAGCTACCGTCAGTGATAAGCACGCCTGGCAGGCAACTAATCATCGCTCCCCCGCCAAGCACACACTCGCACGTATTCCCTCTCTCTTACAGCGAAAAAATCTTTCTTTTTTCTTCTTAATTTGAGATCCATCTTTTTTTAAAAAAAAAAAAATTGTTTTTTAAGCGGGTTTTTGTTAATTGAGCTTAATGGTGTGACTAGATTGGATCTAATTTGGGTCAGCTTCAAAATTATTACCTCAAGATTAGAAGGTAATTAAGGTTCTGACTTCTGTCTCCTTTTTTGCATTTCTCTCTGTTTTCCTGATTTTTGAGTGATTGTGAATTTTGATGTGAAATTACTATATATTTGTCTGTTCTTGTTTAGATGAGTGCTGATGATTCGGCGTTTATTATGTTAACGGTTTGGAAATTTAAAGTTTGTTGTTTTTGAATGTCGGAACAACAATGTCTTTTTTCGTAAATCGTGTATTTGGGCGCTGGAAAATCTTCTTTTTCTTTGAGTAAGAGATTTAGAATTTCAAGATGAATGAACTTAAGAAAAGATAAAAATGAAATTGATGGCTGAATCGATTAGGGTACTTTTTGATTAAAAAAGAAATTGAAAGGCTGAATCGATCAGCATACTTTTTAGATGCTGGATTTTTATGAACATCAGCACGTGAGAAAGAAAATGTTGAATGGAATTTTGCTATGGCAGCTGATTTACACCTCTGCCTTTTCTTTTTTCGGGGGGCCTGGAAATCTTCTTCTACTCGTGCTGCTATAGCCCCCCTCTCGTAGAGATCGGAATATCTTGTTTTTGGTACGGGGTGGAAAGTGATTTGTTCTTGCTTAGCTTGATCAGAGTGAATGTGAAGCTATTGATATTGAGGTACATTTTGGAATTACTGTAAGAGAGTTGCCATTTGAAGTGGTTCGATCCACAGGTGAAGTTTCTACTGTGGCATTCAACTTTTGCAGCATAGTTGGGACATTTTTATCAAACATTTAATGGGCAAACATGGAAACTTTGCCACTTGACCATGAAAAGCAAGCATCATGGAAGCTTTGTTTGCAAGATGTTGAATATCTTTGAGCTGAATTGACATGCAGTGAAGTCTGCATGACTGATGGAAATGAGAAGCAAAACCTGAAACAATAGTATCGTGGACAAATACTGTTCCAAGTGTACCAGAGAATGGGCTTGAAACTTGGAAAATGTTTTTCAAGGAACATGTATGAGGCACTCTGTTTTGCTTCTTTTAGATGGAATTGGCAATAAAAGGTTGCTTTATGTGTGTTTTATTGCATCACAAGTGAAACATAACCCAGGTTGGCTTTCATGGTTGCTTTCTGGTGGTAGTATTTTGCAAATTCTCCTAATGAAAGCGTTTAGCAGGAAATATATGAGTTAGTTGGAAGTAGGGATTCATTGCAGCTTTCAGACTGAATTTTGTCTTCTGGTTAAGGCAATTATAGTAACGAGGTTTCACGTTTCCTAAGATTTCTCTTCTGGCATTGAGCAAAGTTAATTATTTGCGAAGGACAATAAAAAATGAAGTCTTGCTTATCCTGCAAAGCATCACTATTCTCCCTATTTCAGATCTGTCTATTATGAATTTTATTGGTTTCGGTTCAATATTAACATTTGAGTTTGACCGTTGGGTTCTTCTCATTTAATTAAATTCACTATTTTCTTAGAGGCATCATGTTTTAGCCTTTTTTTCCCCTCTGATTGCTTTGGTGCCAAAACTAGTTCAGTACTTCTGCTTTGCCCATTCACGATTTCCCTTTTGGTAATGTTTATTTCCTGTGATTGTTTTTCATTTTTGGTTTTTTTTTTGTATTCAGTTAATGACCGTCGAAGGTCTTGCTAATCTAGTTTCAAGTCAAAGTTGAGAAAGACTACTTTGAAGAAGCCAGTCAGAATGTCTGTTTCAATGAGAAATTTGGATCCAGCTTTTCAAGGGGCTGGACAGAAGGCGTATCCTTATGTTAGCGTATTAAACTTTTGTTGAAGTAGCTATCAAGTTGTAATTGAAATGTTAACGTTGTCCGCATATATCTTTCGTGTCTGGAAAATGATTTTTTTCCCCAGAATTCAAGAGGAACCTATTAAGGTACAGTATTGAATTGCAAAGTTGACCAACAACTATGACTGATATCCCACCATCAAGGATCTATATGTTTTTGCTTTCTATTTTTATGCTCCTTGACTTTTTATAGTGGAACTGAGATATGGCGAATTGAAAATTTCAAGCCTGTCCCAGTCTCAAAGTCTTCATATGGCAAATTTTTTTCGGGAGATTCCTATGTGATTTTGAAGGTGAGTTTCTTTTTTTCCCTTTTCTTTTTCTGGGGAGTGTTAATTACTCTCAAAAACTAGTTTCCGGAATGACATCTTTGTAATATTAATCGTGAGAACAAAAAAAGCTAAGGCCCAAATTACTATCAATGCCAGCAAACTTATCGGTATTATACTGCTAAAATAGATTAGGCAAAAGAAATAAGAAGGCATGGGAAGAGGACCATATATGTCACCTTTGTGATATACTCATTGCAAATGATATGATCCAGTAATATACTTGTCTTGGCCCCCACAACTTTTTTGGATGAGGTTGGTATTTGGTATGAGCTAGCTGACTCTTTGGCCATTGCCTTAATTCAGCGTTTGTTACAAATATTCAACCACAACCTTGTGTACTTTCTATGCATTCTGCTATTTCAATTTTATCAGTGGCTCAAGCTTCATCTCCGTTGTGAAATGTTTGAGCTACTTTATGGGTGTAATCATTAATCTTCTTCCTGCAGACCACTGCTTCAAAGAGTGGTGCCCTTCATCATGATATTCACTATTGGCTTGGTAAAGATACTAGTCAAGTAAGTTTTTCTGGTCTGATTATAAGATTAAAGTTCTGTTATAGAAATTATTATCTGATTCTAAATGCTGTTCTATGTAGGATGAAGCCAGCACTGCAGCCATTAAAACTATTGAACTAGATGCAACTCTTGGGGGGCGTGCTGTTCAATATCGTGAACCACAAGGTCTAGAAACTGAGAGGTTCCTTTCTTATTTTAAGCCCTGTATAATACCTCAAGAAGGTGGAGTTGCTTCAGGCTTCAAGCATGCTGAGGACGAAGAGCACAAGATCCGTTTGTTTGTATGCAAAGGAAAGCATGTTGTTCAAGTGAAAGAGGCAAGTTCCAAGTTTCATCTGCGCTTCTATTTTTGTTTCATCCTTGAATTGATCTGTTCATTAACAACTTCTTATGTGGCATGACAGGTGCCTTTTGTTCGATCCTCACTCAATCACGACGATATTTTTATTCTTGATACCAAGTCTAAAATCTTCCAATTCAATGGTTCCAACTCTACTATTCAAGAGAGAGCTAAAGCACTAGAAGTTGTTCAGTACATTAAAGATACTTATCACGACGGCAAATGTGAGATAGCGGCTATTGGTAAGTACACTAGTACTTGGGGTGTTTGGGAAGTGTCTGAATGCCCATTGGCCATTGCCTTATATATGTGCTTCTTTTCACTGTGTAGAGGATGGGAAATTAATGGCTGATGCTGATACTGGAGAATTTTGGGGTTTGTTTGGTGGCTTTGCTCCACTTCCAAGGAAAACAGCCACAAATGAGACCGAAAGTACTGATGCTGTTCCTAGTAAGCTTTTTTGGTAAGTTTCTGTAATTCACATATTTCCTGGCCTCTTTATCATCCTTCATGTCATGTTTTTAATACACCCACATTTATAACTATGCGTGTTGATCAAGATATTCATGATATTCTGAGGCATTGAAAGACCTGGGTTAATAGTATAAGCAATTGATATTACATATAACATATTCCTTCCACTATAGAAAATTACTCAGTTTGTTTGAATTTATATATAAATTTTCCGACTGACACTTAAGTGAAATTAACTGTTGTATAACTATTCCCGCTTCCTCTATTATATGTGGATGTTAATTGGTCTTCAACTTGGAGAAGAGTACAATATTATTTCATTTCTATCTTATTTGTCATTGGTATTTGACTGCGATCTCATAATGTATAATAGATATACATCTTTGCTTAATTTCTATCGCCCCTCCCAACAGAGAGAAAAAATTTCTGATTATATTTCAAAAAATTTGATGCAAAATTTCCATTATGATGTTTGTTCTATGATGAGAAACTGTAAACACTCTGCTTGTAGTTCTGACAAATATATGTTTGCTATTACAAGTGTTGAGAAAGGACAGATGCAACCTGTTGAGGCTGATTCTTTGACAAGGAAGTTGTTAGACACATATAAATGCTATATTCTTGACTGTGGGGCAGAAGTCTTTGTGTGGACGGGGAGAAATACTTCTCTTGACCAAAGGAAAATTGCAAGCGAAGCTGCTGATGTAATTCTTTGTGCTTTAGTTATTTAAGGTTTTATCTGGATTTCGGAATCCGTATACATATCCTTGTCCGTTGTCTTATTCCCACTCTCATTTGTTTAGGAATTACTGGGTACTGCTGATAGACCTAAAGCTCGTATAATCCGTTTAATTGAGGGATTTGAAACAATTACTTTCCGCTCGAAGTTTGATTTTTGGCACCAATCAACAAATGTGGCAGTAACGGAGGAGGGCAGAGGGAAAGTTGCAGGTTTGTAATACATATGGCAGATTTGTTCTCTCTCAATTATCATTCACATGCCATCCAAAACTTCCTCAGTAGTCTAACCTCATCTTTGTCTTTAATTTATGCTTTCTAGCACTTCTAAAGCGCCAAGGGCTTAACGTGAAGGGCCTTTTGAAAGCTGAATCTCCCAAGGAAGAAACTCAACTATATATAGACTGCACGGGCAATTTGCAGGTGTGTTACTTCTCTCTTCCTTTCAGTCTACAGATGGATTTGTTGCGATGTTTAGTGCATTGGACAATAGGTTATTTTATTTCAATCTTCTATTTTATCATATTGCGAAACCGATATTAGCAAGGAAAATCATGTGAAAGAGACAAGAATTCTTTAGGAGATAAAGTTAGGATATAGCTAGTTTTCTATGGAAAAAGAAGTTAATCTACAGAAAGTTATCATTTGCATGTTTAGCACCAAGCAACCATGGTTAGAATGTATCACGCTTATACATGCTTGATAGCTTGCCGTTCTCATTTGGCAAACAATATGAAGCAGATAATAGGATCATGCATTAATGAAGTGGGTATTATTCAAAAGACATTTAGGGATGGAACTCTAAAGTAATGTAGTAAGAGATTTTGGGAAATGAATAGGAAGCCTTCACAAAGCATTTGGATAATGGATTCTGGAAGAAAATGAGGATAGTACCTCAGATCTCTGAATTAATTGCTTTATGAAATGCTTAAAGAAACATTTTAAAAAAATTAAGAAGTCATATATATTACTTCTATGATATTCAGGAGTCTTGGCAGATCTTTTCTGTTAAGACATATATTGGAACACTTTTTATCAGGCTGTAATTTTCGTCAGCCTGTTCATATTTGTACGCTCACCTAGTATAATAGCTATATCCTTTTCATCAAAACTGTAATTCTTGGTTCTTATTCACTTATCCACGGTTTACTGCTTTCAATGGATAGGTTTGGCGAGTGAATGGTAAAGGGAAGACTCTTCTTTCAGCTTCCGATCAGTCAAAGTTTTACAGTGGGGATTGTTATATCTTTCAGTATTCTTATCCCGGCGAAGAAGTAGAGGAACATCTCATTGGGACGTGGTGGGGGAAGCGAAGTGTTGAGGTGAAAAATATTTGGTTTTTTTCCCCTTTTTCGTGTGTCCTTAATTGAAAAACTTAATTTCTTATACTTCCTATCATGAGCAAGTTTCTGTTATTCTGAACCAGTGGAATTAATTTTAGCTACTATCACATATTTTTAAGCATTTCCATGCCAAGTCTGTATAAGCATCGTATGTAACTATACATATAATTGATACGATAGGAATAATTCTTGAAACACAATCAGATGTGAAAACTTGAATATAGGGATTACAAAAATTATGTTACACTTGAGCCTTGTTTGAGTCCCATTCTCTAAAATCTTATGTTTTACCAAATACATTTTCAACCGCACATTATCCCAAAAAATGATTTTGCACGAAAACCCAACAAAATTCCCTAC
The DNA here is from genome assembly GCA_903798355.1 of Fraxinus baroniana. Lineage (NCBI taxonomy): Eukaryota > Viridiplantae > Streptophyta > Magnoliopsida > Lamiales > Oleaceae > Fraxinus > Fraxinus baroniana. The sequence continues at coordinate 11,723 of CAIGRO010073743.1, forward strand.
TTTTTAACTGCACATTTTTCAAAAAAATTACAACTCATTTTCACAAGAAATGGGGCTCAAACAAAGCCTACATATACGGGTGACAGACACGAACAAGTGTCCAAGTGTGGGATTCATAGGAAATCTACAACTGAAATCCCGTAATTATGGGATTCTTGTTATTATTTGTAATAATGGTATAATTGATTATTAGTTAGGAAATTTATGCTTATGCTTAAAATAAGGTATCCAATGCTGCTCCCTAACTGTAGATTGTCCGACTCTGGTACTTGAGCAACAATAGCAGAGTCCATAAAGACTTCCATTTTTCTTTCCTCCCTTATAGAACTTGCACTGCAATTGNCTTGTTATTATTTGTAATAATGGTACAATTGATTATTAGTTAGGAAATAGTTTTTTAATGGTTTGTTTCTTTATTTAGAAGATCATATTCCTTTTTTCCTCACCCTTGTTGTATTATATATATTGGATGTTTACCAATTTAAGAATCATCAAGGAATAAAGAATTTAGTATTTCTCTTCCTCTTTCTACATGGTATCAAAGTCCGGGTTCATCTAAACTCGGCCATTAGTGGCGGAAAACGCCATCAAGAGCAAAGAATCAACAACTTCCGAGTCTGTAACCAGCGAGACAGAAACTGCTCCCACCATGAGTTCGATTGGAATCGACAATTCATCCTTTCAACTCACGGTTGGAAAAGCTTAATGGAAGAAATTAAAGAGAGCGGGCCCAATCAATTAAATTAATGATTGATGGGAAAGGTAAAATTGGATATCTTACCGGTGACACGAAACAGCCCACAGATGTAAACCTTCAAAAGAAATGGAAATATGAAAATTCCATGGTGATGACTTGTGAACTCCATGAAGCCTCAGTTGGTAAAGCTTATCTGTGCATGCTCATCGTGAAAGAAATGGAAAGCTGCTCGAGATTTGTATTTCGACACCGAAGACTCATCCCAAATCTTCTAAATTAAAACCAAATTATGGCAGACGAAGCAGGGGGGAAAGAAAGGTCACGACTATTACATGGAGATGACAAGCCTCTCACAAGGATTGGACTTAAGCGTCAAAGAAGAGTGGGATTGCTTTGGTGATAGTGTGCGATACAAAAAGCGACTGGAAAATGAAAGAGTATATGAATTTTTGGATAGACTGAACAAAGAATTAGATAATGTGAGTGGCTGGATTCTTGAGTGTTGATCGCTACCATCTGCACATGAAGTGTTGGCAGAGGTTAGATGAGAGGAAAGCTGTCGCCAGTCAATGTTGAAGACAGAAGTTGGGCCTGCAAGTTTGATAGGTTGGTCCTTTTAAGTAATACAATTGAACCTGTTGGATTTTATGGTAATGGGCCTGAAGTAGTGGCTACCAACACTTAATGGGCCCAAAACTATTGGGTCTAATGGGTGAAAAGTACATGATCGAGTTTGTTTCTTGAGAACAATAGGAAGATCAGTATCAAAGGAGAACTTTTGAGGTATCTCAAAATTTTGTATATTGCTTCCATATGAGCTTCCTTTAGAGAATGCATATGTTGACTTACCACACTAACCGCAAATGCAATGTCAGGTCTAGTGTGTGGGGTAAATTAGTTTTCCAACTAGTTGCTCATATCTATCCTTCTCAACAGATTTTTCGATGTCATTCGTCTTTCTTCCGGCATCTATAAGAGCGTCACTTGGTTTACATTCAAGCATACCGATTTCAGTTAGGAGGTCTAGAACATATTTTCATTGTGAAACACCGATACCTTTTTTTGATCCGGCCACTTCCATTCCCAGAAAATACTGCATTTGCCTCAAATCTTTTACTTCAAACTCTGAGGCTATACCCTTTTAGTACCTCTATCTCGATTGTGTCGTTTTCCATGAGGATTATGTCGTCAACTTAAATGGTCAGAATAGTTTTTGTCCCATCTTCAAATAATTTAAAGAACAGAGTGTGATTTGACTGACCTTGTCGATATCCCCGATCTTCAATACTTTTGTAAATCTATTAAACCATGTTCTTAGTGGCTAATCCAGATTTGCTGCTAGAGATAAGAGGACCCGAGTTGTGTTCGATTTTGCTACATGTGCAGAAGTTTCTGTAAAGTCTATGTCATAGGTTTAAGTATATCCCTTTGAAACTAGACGAGCTTTGTACAGTTCTATTGTCCCCTCATATTTTTTTTTGATAACCGTGGATGTCCGGGCCAACTTGCGCGCACCTTGACTAATTCCACGGGGCCCTGAAGTTTACAGTCGGTACTCACCTCAGTAGCTCTGAGGAGACTCGAACTGGTGACCGTTGGACCCATCATATTAAAAATCAACATGTCTCTTTCTTTCGATAGCTCCATCACATGCCAAGTTTCATTAGTCTCTAAAGCTCTCATTTTTTCCATTACTGCTTCTTTCCACTTGGGAATTTCCAAGGCTTTCTGGATGTTTTTCGGAATTTCTGTACTATCAAGATTAGAGACAAAAGTACGAAATCCTGGGGATAAAGCATTATGCGCTATGAATTTTGAGATAGGGTAAAGAGAGAGGTCGAAATATTCACTGATGCTGATTGGGCTGCGTCCATATGGGGAAATTTAGTGACCTGGAGAAGTAAGAAACAACATGTTGTTGCAAGAAGTGGTGTTGAAGCAGAATTTAGAGCAGTTGCGCAGGAATTTGTGGATGACTGTGATTAAAGAAGCTCTTGAAAGAAATACAAGTTACAGTAAAACTTCCAATCAAACTCTATCTATTGTGATAACAAGTCAGCTATCGACATTTCTCTCAATCCAGTGCAACACGATCGAATCAAACACGTAGAGGTGGATATGCACTTCATCAAGGAGAATGTTGAAGATGAAAATGTTGAAGATGAAACTATTTGCATGACGTATGTCCTTATCAAAGAACAAATTGTAGATGTCTTCTCCAAATGACTACATCACCATAATTTTGATAATTTCATCCGCAAGTTGGATATGATTAACATCTACAATTCAACTTGAGGGGGAGTGAAGAAATCCCGAAATTATGGGATTCTTGTTATTATTTGTAATGGTATAATTGATTATTAGTTAGGAAATAGTTTTTTAATTGTTTATTTCTTTATTTAGAAGATTATATTCCTTTTTTCCTCACCCTTATTGTATTATATATATTGGATGTTTGCCAGTATAAGAATCATCGAGGAATAAAGAATTCACTATTTCTCTTCCTCTTTCTACACTTATGCTTAAAATAAGGTATCCAATGCTGCTTCCTAACTGTAGATTGTCCAACTCTGGTACTTGAGCAACAATAGCCGAGTCCATAAAGACTTCCTTTTTTCTTTCCTCCCTTATAGAACTT
>CAIGRO010073809.1:0-17069 GCA_903798355.1 Fraxinus baroniana
GGACTTATGTATTGTTCCCATATTTTTATTGTCGAATAAAATGAATATTGTCTTTATTTGTACGGGAAGCGAAGAACACAGCTACAGATTAATGACGCTCAGTTCATTCGAGATGAATACGAGAATTGGATCACAATTCAAAATGTAACGAGCCTCATTCGAACTTGGTGAATCATAGAATTGAAGGAAAAAATATGTGCTTGTCTAGGTGCAATTCTTGCTTGATTTTAATCAAAATTTTGGCAGTTGGAATCGTAATTATTGACTCTAATATCAAAATTCTGCTTGGCTTGGTCAAAATAGATGGTAGATTTTACTGTTTGAGAGTAAGAATTTTACTAAAAATTTGCCAAGAAATGGCTCCCAAACATATTCATATGTTTGTAATTATTGAAACATTATACTTTTAGAAATGTAATAGAATTAAATAAATTTAAAATACTAAAATTATCACTTAAGACCCTCAACTCAAGCAAGTTTGGACATAGATCGTGTGATATAGGCATATAGGTATAGCTCAAAAATTAAAAAGATGTAAGTCTATCTCAACCTGCAATAACAAATCTGTTTTCAATGTGTTTTAGTAAAAGTATATCTCGATAAAATTAATCAAGAAAATAAAGAAACAAAAAACCACTTCTTTTTTCATTTTATTTTTCATTTTGATTTGATAAAGATGAGGACGTATGTCGCGGAAGCTTGCACCAAGGGTCGTGAAAACGGTGTTTTTCGATCTCAGTTTCACGTTACGTTTCTCTACCAAACAACCATCCAAACGGCTCCAACCCCAACCAATATATTCACCTCGGTTGCTCCTCAATTTCACTCATAAAGGACCAGATAATTGGTGTTGATTTGTAAGTCACGAGAAAAACAATGGAAGAAAGCAAGAAACGAGTCTAAAAATGAAGGAAGCTCAATAATATAAATGGACCATGAACAATATTAATTATTTAAGTTACTTCCAACGGCCCACGTTGTTTTCGAGTTGAGCCCTTAGACTTGATTGTTGGTAACAATTTAATCTAACGTTTACATCGTCGTCCGGGATTCATTGGGTATTAAAACCCAACAAATATCCACATTGATATTCAATCAATCTGCAAGCAACCAAAACACAAAAGTTAACGCTTGCACAATCAAGGTAATTAATAAAATTGGAACCACAGATCTTATCACGTGTTTCGGAGCCGAAACACATACCATACCTGCTCCATGTACTCACCAGGACTAAGGTCACAAACAAATATCCAAGTAAAAGCAGATAATCACAGTAATCAATCAAGAGCAAATAAACATGCGATTGAGATATCATATAGGACAATACAAATATTTTCAAAAAGTCACGTTCACACAGAACAACAAATTAATACCAAGTTAATTAATAAAGAAGCCAACACATATACAACAAATGCATAAATGACCACACGAAAAGATCTCATCACACTTATTATATCACATTCCGTGTTGTTCACACCTCAAGAACACATATCCCCTCTTATCGCCCACCATACTCACTAGACTGATCACTCAACTCATGTATATTTGGTGAACCCTATAGATCTTAAGTCATCGGGACAATCCTATGTCACTACATCACTTCTCCCAACCTAGGTAAATAATAGGCCTCCACCTACCAGAAGTGATAGAAGTCTCTCTCACACTCACCTGATCAGGGTCTCTTCACAAATAAAAAATTTCAACATTTGATCATCTCTCTACTCGTGATCCAAATGTCACACTCCACATCCCCAATGCAAACCACCAATGTACCTATAGGCATATATACTTCATCTTATCAAAAGACATACAATACATTTCTAATGCATCTTAACTCACTATGCATGCAAACAATTACACAAAGTAATTAAATTGCTCTCAAATTCATGCAAATGCACATATCAAACACATTGAAATGCATATATAACCATGCAATATAATTAAGCAATCACACACATGCAGAAATGATTGCCCACGGATGCACATGCAGTAACTAAGTTTACTCTCAATAAACCTCACTAGAGTCATCACTCGACCCTATAACCACATTCGTATCGTCTCTCATCTTACCCTTTTGCTTATCCTTTTCTTGGGATAATCTAGCACAAAGTGTCAAACTTACCACATGTGTAACACCGCTTACCATCGGACTTGTTCCAACCCTGCATTTCTTCTTACTACCCTCATTACTCAAGTCACTACTGTCTTGAGCTCTACCCAAATTCATTTCCTTAAACTTCATTCTACTCATCATATGTAACTCACCACTCCTCTTATCGTCTTTTTCAGCCTTAATCTCTATCTCCTTACTCCTAAGGGAAACTATGACAATCTCGGGCGTTAAGGTGTCTCTACCATACTTAATTGTATTCTTAGCATCTCTATATGAATCATGCATAAAATTAAGCAAAATAATGGCCTTATACGTCTCAGACATTTTCTCATCACAATTAACGATATCTTAAACAATTTTGTTGAAAAATATCCACATTGTTATCGAGATCCTTTCAAAGATCTATTTTAAAATTAAATTTTTTTCAATCGAGTACAACTTATTAGGAGTAGATTTACAAATATAAGTCCTCTAACTTTGCCAAAGTTCTTTTGTAGAATCAAAATTTTCAACTTTTCTCAAAACAGTGTCAGATAGGTGTAAAATAATTGAAGTGTAAGCAATTTCATCATATTCTTCATTTTGTGCTTCTGTCAAATTTGCATAAAATTTGTCATCTATGTCTTTTGAAATTTTTTGTTGAACCAAAAATCACTTCCATCTTTTGTTGCCAAATTGAAAAATCTCATTTCCCATTGAAAACTTCAACTTCAAAATGTGAAGATATTTTGAAAAAACAGAATAATCAAAGTGCACAAATATGTCACACAAAGTAATCCTAATGCTGCAATATACTGTATACACTGTTCTAGATTTTTAGGGTTTTGTGAGACTCAAGATCTCATATCAATGGAATGTTCAAACGGGTTAAGTTTGGGTGTACTAACAGAATAATCAATACAACACGAAGGTACGTCAACAAAAATTCAAGTTTTCATGCAATACAATCTCATACAATAACTAAACAATAGTTAAAGTACAAAAGCAATTACCAACTCGATCAAAATCAACACTTCAAACTAAGCAAATAATTCATAAATTTCTACCACAAGTAATGTTACCCCACACGGTAACATCAATCCTAATGTTATTTCACACGATAACGCGATAATGCAAAATTTAAATTTGGATAAATCAATATATCAGAGCGGATCAATCTGAGTCCGTTAATATCGAAAAATGCGAATTTATCACTTTTGGACTATCACTATTCATTCTAAAGTCTCCAACAATCGTAGGAATAACCACGAACGAATTCCGAACACGCAAAGAACACAATCGTTCAATCTTCGCCGTATAACTTAAAACAGAAAACTAACATTACCAAATGCCAGGAACAAACTGTCAGAAGAAACTATCCTCAGATTCCCTCTCTCGTGCCTCCACGCGCAGCCAACACTCTCTGCGCCTCCACTCGCCGTCGAGGACCTCACGCGTCGACCATCGAGGAGTGTCTCCGCCTGCACGTCATGTCGTGGTCTCCGTTTCAACACCAGGTCTTTGGATTGGCCAAAAATCACGAAAACAACCTCAAATTTTGGGCAATTTTCTAACAGTTTTTCAATCTTTTTTCTACTTCGTTTTAGCCGCTTTTCTAATCAGTTTTTGGTCTGTTTTTCGAGCCAAATTGTCAAAACGGTGTTTTTCGGGCTCAATTTCACGCTTCCTTTCTCTACCAAATAACCAAACCAAACTGCTTCAACCTACAACCAATATATTCACCTTGATTGCTCCTCAATCTCACCCACAAAAGACAAAATAATCTCATCGTCAGAGATTCATTGGGTATCAAACCGTAGGCATTATATTATGTTCTATTTAAAATGGTCGACTTGATTATAATTTGACTTGTTTTAAAGAAAGTTACTAAGCAAACACGAACGATCATGACTTACAAATTAGACTATCTTGAATGGAATGGTTTGAATTGATTAGTACAGTTTAATTGTTTTCAGTTAAGACTATCTTGAAATTGAAGGAAAGGAATTTTGTTAGTGCTGGTTGAAGACCTTGGTGTGCAACTACCCCACTCAACTGGACTAATAATTTCTACAATGAAATTCAATAAGAAAACAAAATCCATCCAAAAATAAATAAAAAATCTGATAATATACAAAAATAATTTTTTTTACTCTGAGCTTATAAGTTAGGACGGAATAATTATGATGTTGATATGTATTCAATTCATTTGCAAATCGAACGTGGACCGCACATGCTCTAAGGACCACATGGAGTGCCATGCCACGCCATTCCACACTTCTAATGACCAACTTGTCACCAACTACATATATAACGTACTATTTTGACAATTATTGTCGTCCTAAACCATTGGTCTTCTAATAATAAGAAATTCTCGTAATTTTTTTTTGAATTAAATGAAATTATTTAATATCATAACAAATCACTATGTTCAAATTTTGTCCTCCACCTATTTGTGAAAACTATAATACACAATGAAGGGACACATTAAAAGACAATATGTATGAACAAGTTTGTTACAACATTATAATATATTCTATTTGTTTGCATAGAGGGTCTTCCTTCCATTTTTCTTCTCTTTCTCTTCCTTTTTATGAAGGGCATCAAGAAATTTTACCCCTTCCCTAGATGGAGGCTCGAACTCATCATTGACACGGTATAACTTTCCTCCTACAACATCAGCTAGTTTTGGCCCTTCATTTCAAGGCCATTAAATATATTTCGAATTAGAGCATCTTTTGCTAACTGCGATTTTCGTAAGGGTTACGTGGCCAACAGGTAAACATTCCACTTAGATGATTTCATGTGCACGACAGCAAACCATAGTCACTTGTAGCCTTTTTCGACAACGGTGGAGGCAACAGTAAGCATTTCGACGGTCAAGTTAGTTAACGTCGAAGGAAAATGGGGTAACATACTTGATTCAAAGATAATAAGGCAAATGGTGTATTTTAGAGTGTAGAATTGCCTTACCTTTTTAAATGATGTTGAGTGAGTATTTATAGGCAAAGAGGTGGATTTTGGACCGTTGGATGGAAGAACACGTGGCTTCATCTGTCGGACGAGATGTCCCCTCATAAGTATTAATCAATCAATCCATATGTTGGCTAACACTTAACGCCCCATAATGAGTGGATTTGATGATTTGATTTATCAGCTATACAAACATCATGTCAATCAATCATGCGGATCTTATTTTGGCTAGATTTTTGTAAAAGAGATCCCCTATTTAACATGGAACATCGCCTCTCCCTCTTTCCCGCTCGTCTTACTGTCTTTCGAAGTGTATAACCTCGGAGCCTCAATTTCGTGAACATAGATTAGGATCATAAAACCTTTACAATTTGATAACATACACGTGAAATGTGGACCGTACTTATTTGCCTACCCACGTAGGTGCTAATCTGGAGCCTCTCTGTAAGAGGTGTAACATCTTTCTTTTAAAACTTTTTTAAATATTCAGTTTCAATATTATTCAACCTAGTGTAGGTACATGCGTACAATATAAAGTCATTGTCCGATTTTATTTTTTTTAATTTGTTTTTTCCTTAAATTTGTTTTAACTACAATTTATTTCAATAAAATAATTTTTTATGTGAATCTATAAATTTTTAACCATACATTTAAAAAAAAAACAAAAAAACATGGTCTATCAAATCTATTTTCGCAATGTAAATTCATATTTTTATTGAAATAAGCACAACATTTTCAAATAAGCAAACACAATTACGGCAATTAACTAATAATTGGTGTGTGATTAAAGAATTATTATTAATAAGCAGAAAAGAATTAAACAAATCCCGAAATTCTGTTACTCAATATCAATAACGCCACAAGTCTAGAAATGATTTATGAACATAACCAAACAAAAGAGGTCTGATACAGTACGTAGATATAGAAATCTGTGCACTGTCTATAGAGTTTCTCTCCTGGCGGCGTACCCGTACTGCGAGCGGCGCACATTCTGCCGGCGCTTCTTGTACACCAATGCGCCGACCCCAACGATACACGCTCCGGCGACCACTGCGATTGCCACACCGGCTTTTTGCCTAGCGTTCATCCCGCCGGAGGAGGAGTCCCTCTTTAACACCACATTACTCGTATCTACCTCCTCGTCGTCTGCTGCATCCGGTACAGGAGCCGGTGCCGGTGCCGATGTCGGAGACATGTCAGGAGAAGAAGAATCGGTTAGTGCTGGAGATGGTGCTGGAGAGGGACTTGGAGAGAGATCTGACGGCGGAGGCGCAGGAGGGGAGGCAAGTGAGGGGGAAGGAGCAGGAGATGGTGTTTCTGGAGATAGAACCGGCGACTGCGAGAGGACGTCGGCTGGTGGATGTGGAGATGGACTGGGGGAATTTCCCGGTGGATCTGCAGATAACACTGGGTTTATACAGAAAAAGAATGTTAAGAAGAGAAAAAGAAGAGAGAGAATTTGAATGTTATTGTTATCTGAAGCCATTACTGATCTGAAAAACAAAATTGAATAAACTCAGTTCTAAAAAGCAAGAAAGAAGTACAAAATCTGAATCGAGATTACTATAGGAACGATTATTGAAGAAATGAGATTATGAGAAGAAAATGCAACGGTTGTGTGTGTCACGTAAGATAGAGGGAGAGAGAGAGAGAGAGAGAGGATATAGAGGAAGGGAACGTGGGTAAGATGAAGACAGTGGAGGTGGAGGCGGGTAGAAGGGATAGGATTTTCAATTTTGTTTTTAATTGCTTGAGATAGAAGGAAAGAGCCAACGGTTGTCAAACGCCTGCTAAATTTGAGATCAAGGTTACAACTGTTTGACAAACGTTTTGGTGGAAAAAAGATTTTGAATAATGATTTTTTTGAAGGACATAAAGTTAAAAAGCACGACAAAGTTTTTGATATACGTGTAAAATATTTTATTACATGAATGTGTAGTTGAAAATGATACTATAACAAATCATAAAATAAATTAAAAAGTAGGACACGTTGAAAGTACATAATAATTAACTTTCCACGTTAGGTTGGCGGAAAAGGACTAGAATTGGAGAGAGAGAGAAAGAGAGAGTACAGTTTTGAGAGGGAATTTCGTGTTCGGTGAGTCTACTAGTACACCGCGGTGTCCATCGGGGTAGTTGCAAGGTACATTCTTAACAGCCTCAAGTATGTTCAATAGATACTAGGGCTCAGCGCGGTAGTGTGTAGAGTTCGATTCCCCGTAAGGTGGAATTGACTTTGTTGCAAGCGGGAGTTACCATAAGGTTAATAGCTCAGACATATCCATAAACTCTACACCTTGGCTTCTGGGAGGCACATCCTGCGATTTACCTTCTCCACGATGGTCCAGAACATGATCGGTAGGGAGCTCTCAAGATTGGAGTTCAACCTTTAAAAAGTAGGACACGTTGAAAGTACATAATAATTAACTTTCCATGTTAGGTTGGCGGAAAAGGACTAGAATTGGAGAGAGAGAGAGTACAGTTTTGGGAGGGAATTTCGTGTTTGCTTGGGATGGGATAGAAAGTATGGAAAGAAGAGAGAAAATTGGAAGGTAAATTGTCTTTGTCAACAGGTTTAAGGGAAAAATTAGTTTGTTTTCCCCCTTCTTTCTGACCAGACAAGGAATAGAAAGGTGAAATCCATTGCTTTGTGAACACAATTGATTCGCATAATGATTGATTTTGTTGGTTCATTATTGTCTGTCTCTACCGTTGAGTTTGAGACTGCTTAACAAATGGTAAAGTTACCTTTTTAAAAGCCCAAACTCAAAAGTATAATTAGACGATCCCTGTTCTGTTTGAATTATAATTATATTTTAATAAAATTTGATGAAATATATAATTGAAAAGTTGATAAAATTTGTAGTCATTTTTAATGGGTGGTTGAAAAGAGTTTGAGAAAAAATAAATTTTAAAAATTGGAGGCTAAAGTTTCAAACTTTTATGATTTTAAGTGAATGTAAGCGAAGTTTAAAAAAATAAAAAATAAAATAAAACTTGTAGAGTGTAATTAGATGGTAAAGCCAAACTTAGACCTTTTCTCGTCTCAATGGTTTTCCTTCAAATCCTTGAAGACAAAGACCTCGTAACTACAAGAAATTGTCTAATTTTAATAAAAGTAGAATAATATTAAAAATTGGTGAACTGTCGTCTATTATATTATTAGAAGAACGTGGCATATGGTAGGAAACTACTACATTTTGCATCCACCTTATTATACAATTTGAGAACATTAAAAATAGATTATTAACATTATATTCAAACGGGAGTTCAAATTTAACTCAAATAGAATCTCAAATTTTCAGAGATCATAGAAATTAGGACAATGCTACACTTACAAAAAATTTGACATAATGTAGGGGGCCGTCATATGTCAAGTTGGTAAAACAATATGTAAGATTTTTGATACAACTAGATTCATCCACAGTCGCCCTCCAAATAGGAGGCCGCCATGTGTCAAGTTGGTAAAGCATTATGTAAGATTTTTGGTACAACTAGATTTATCCTAGAAATTATATATACACAAGCACAGGCAAGCTGGTGTCGAGCACAGCCGCCCCCCAAATAGGGGGCCGCCATGTGTCAACTTGGTAAAATATTATGTAAAATTTTTGGTACAACTAAATTTATCCTAGAAATTATATATACACAAGCACGGGCAAGCTGGTGTCAAGCGCAAAGTCAAGAAAAAATAGTTAGAAAAGTCTCATTACTCGTTCGGTATTTCGATTTCCACAATGACGCGAGAATACGCTCATTCTCCTGTCGTAAAGGGACTTGTGAAATGCAAAATACCATCACGAGCTCAATATATACAAGACAACTATCGAGATGTAACTGAGCATCACTAGTCACTCGGAATGAAAGGTCAAATGGCAAGGCAAGGCCATGTTTCCGTCGACTATATAATATGAAATATGAGAATTAAACAACAATGCGAATAAAAAAACACTTGAAATTTTTTATTACTTTATATTTCCCATAATAATCTAGGAAATCGCATAATTAAATTTAGATGAGTAAAAATTCCAAAATAAAAGATAATAAAAGAGATTCTGCTTTAGATATTCTCCATCTTCCCATCTCCTGTTTGTATCTACCGGTAGACTAGCCGGGGCAAAATGGTACATAGTACCAATACAATCTTCATAATTCATCCTTTGCATCACTGCTGGAGCTTTTAATGCCTTGTTTGGCATTAGAATCCTCGGATGCCGGAGTTGAAGTTGGTTTCTCGAGCTTAAAAGGGATCGACGCGTGTTTCTTCAGAAATTTGTAGAATGCAACTACTGTTCGATCCGCATCAACAGTAATCTGTCATGTAACGAAGAAATGCATTTAATTGTAATTTTTGGAACTGGAGAATACAATAATCCAAATGAACCAAAAATATCAAAATTTCAGATTGAAGTTTTCAAATACTACTCACGGGATCAGAACTCTTGTTTCCTGCTGGGAAGAAGAGAATCGTGGGGAATCCATCGGCCTACAAAAAGAGCATAAATAATTTTCAATTTTATAAAAGTCTCTTTGACTATAATCATGTCCTGAGAAAGACTGAATGCTAAACGACAATGAGTATCAACAATCAAGGGACAGTTCAGACCATAAAGTCACATTTCGGTGGATCATATTTGGTTAAGCTTAAAATGTTTACTAAAGTAAAGTCTTTTTATTGGCCAAAGTTGCAAAATAAGTTACTTATTATGAGAGTAAACGGAGAGTTACTTTGAATGTATGTAACTTTTTTTTACATAAAACTAAAAAGAGTAACATCTCGAGTCTCAACATGTTTGGAAACAAATAGTTGCTTAAACATGCTATATTTTCAATCATAGTAGGAATATTATTGAAAAGGAATCAGCAGATATTTTGAGGACTGAGGAAAATTTACATAACGTTACCTTGGCCCTGGGGTGTTCATTTGTGGTTCCGTCCATTTTGGCTATAACAAGAGATTCAACACCACGCAAGTGCTTGGCAAGCTTGTTGTATGTTGGTTCAAGAGCTTGGCAATGGCCACACCATGGAGCATAAATCTGAACAAGAATTTAAAATCATACATTAGAAACGAACCTCAGAAGAAGATCCAAAAAAAATTGTACCATGTGTTTTTTACCAATCCCAATTATACCTCAAGAAGAACATCTTTAGACTCATCCAAAACAATTTCATCAAAGTTATTCCCAACGACAGTTATTACATCCCCGTCATTCTGTAATACAAAAGATTATGGAAAAAGTTGAGCAGCACAACCAAGTGATAAATTGATCCCCCAGGAACAGATAACCACTTACACTCTTGGGAATTGGATCTGACTTAAAGAATGGTTTGAGCTTGTCTTCTAGGAAATCCTCTCCAAATGCCTATAAAGAAGAAATAATCAGAAACCACAAATTCTCAACAAACACCACTCAAATTGGTTGAGTAAGAAAAGGTAACTAGTAAAGTAAAAAAGCTGATAAATCAACAGATAAAGGGATATTGAGCAATTTCAAATTTCAACCTTAATTTTCTCAAATGTGATTTCCCCATCGAAAACAAATTTCTTAGGATCATCATTTCCTGTGTATCCCAGAACCTATAAGAAGTAAATCAACAGCTTAACATCTCATTGTACTGTAAGTAAACAGACCCATTATTCAAGCATCAATGAACTTGTAAGGAAACTGCAGCAAGTCATTGAGAAATGTTACTTTTGAAGCATCTCCAGTAACTCCAAAATAATCTGCTACAGGCCTTCCAACATCTTCATTGTCCATTTCCACGTGCACAAATATAAGCTGCATTGTGTGGGAAAGAAGTGTTGTAAGGGAGAGAATATTTACATCCCTATATACAAAATGAAAAAGACCAAAAATTTAATGTTTCATTGATTGTGATTTTCAGCATCTCTATCATTTTATTGATTCACATGCTAGGAACATCAGCTTTCGTCGATAAAAGTTAAAGCCTTGCTTCTTCCTTCGGTGTTTGAGAAGAAACAAGAGTAGCTGAGATGCATTTGTGGTGAAACCAAAAATACATTCTAAGAAATAATAATAGTTGTCTGTTGATTATAGATTGTAAAGATGGATATATATATATATATGCAGAACAAAAATTTAAGATGGTGTTGCTACATTAAAGGGGCTGCTAGATGCAACAGTGAAAAAGATACGTGAGATCTAGATGCAAAACTCAAGGATAGGGCAAAACAAATCAAACTGAACAAGGTAAATAAAAAAGGTAAAAGAGAGTCCATCCAACAGAATCCAAATAAGTATAAGACGAGGATTTTTTGAGTTATTGAGAATTTGAAAAGAAATCATTTGTTTTATCTCAGTAACTCAACATGAAGAAGGGGATTTAAGCGACCTCAGCACAAATTCTTTTAACATTTACCTTTTTCGACTGTGGAGAATTTTTTGTTAGTAATTTCAGCCACCATCTAGGAAAAAGATGTTTATCATTTCTCAAAGATTTACTTTCTGGAGCATAACATCTCTCTCAGGTGCGAATATCTGGAATTACATCGAAAGATAGAATGTGTTTTGGGCATGCAAGTCAACCTCATGTTTGAGAAAAGGTGGGGAGGGGGGGAGCGACTTCAACTGGTTTTTAGCAATATTGAGATTTTTAACAGAAGAAATGGACGCTTTCAGATTTACAATTACCCAAAGAGTCAAGGAAGTGAAGACGATATACTGATATCCACATAACAAATAGCCAAAAGGTTGAAGGCACGATTACACAAATCCCCCACTATTATTTTCTATCATAAGTATGTTTAATTGGTTGATTGAATTTTTATGACAGTTCCTTCAAATTGACAAATATACCATCAACTTTAACCTTTAATATTTTGCAGTACCTTTCCCTTGAAAAGTTTTGCAGCTTCTTGGAATGTAGGGACAACCTTTTCTGAATCTTTCGATGTGGTAAACAGCAAAAGCTGAGAATAGAAAGCATAAAGGACAATTAAAAACCTCCATAAAAGCTCTCAAAAAAAATAAGTCCTTCATAAGAAAGGTGACTTTATAATTTCTAGTACCAGTTACTTTCAGAAAATAAAAAGTCATACTAATTTGAACGGCTCATAGCAATACCTGTTTCTTAATTGGGCTCTCAAAAATCAAAGGTGCACTTTCTCTTGTAAAAGTCGTAACAAGAGGAAGCTTGTTGGCAAAAACAAACTTAGCTATCGTGGACTTTGTGAACTGCTCATCTGAACAATGCATGAGCATAAATGAGAGAGAGAGAGAGAGAGAGCTTGAGTTGGTGTACAGGTTGAAACTAACCGTAATGTGTTACTTTCTCAGCCTCCTTCTTAAGCAAGACCAAAGCAGGGCGTTTGACATTGGGATCCATGTGAAACATCTTTGCCACATTCGGGTTTGCAGTTTGGTAAAAATTAACATCGTCATCAAGCTTCGATGCAGCAGCAAGCTCCTCGCTCTCATGGCCCTGTATTTGTCAGAAATAACAGCCAGTTTCAACATATAGATGACAGTCCACTTTTAAGCCTTAGAAAAGACCAGTGTAAAACAAATATTATATTAACACAAGTCGATATGATATGGCTGACTACCGAATGGATGCCATGTATCAGAGACCTTTTTATTCAATATATGAAAGTATCAGCTGCAGAAGAACTGAAGAAAAGTAACAGCAGATGAATGAGTATGAAAAGATAAAACTACCCAAAGACCAACACCAAGTACAAGGTAAAAGTAAGTCGCTATCATCGAGATTGTTTTCTATCAAGCAATGAATTCCTCCGGTCATATTTGGTGAATAAAATTCCAGAAAGAGAAGGAAAAAGGAAATAAGAGCATTGCTTGAATACAAGACATCTGTTCGTCGTTCGTCAAATATAGCAGCACTATCTAAGCTTTGAAAACATGATTTAGCTTAGGAATAAATTATCAACTATTAGGAATGAAGAATTTTGAAGTCTAAACATCCAGACTGTCACAATTCAGCGATTATCTGTTATATCAGTTAAATATATCATCAAAGAAAAGGCTAGATCAAGTGCACACGTACTGCTAATGAATCGAGGAAACCCAAAACAACTTTATTCTCAGATGTTAATATGTGCTCTGCATCCTCTGTTGTTGTAATATTGGTTATGCCAGGCCCAATTTTCTTCTTAATCCAGGTAACAATGGCATCCCTGTATAGAAATAAAATTGTCTTATCAAATTAAATATATGAAAATTCTAAATAGATACTAGAAACTTTATTTTGGTAAAATAAGGCTTGAACAATAAACAGGCCAGGTACTGAGGCATTTCACTGATGTGAGGCGAGGCGTGAGCCTCAAGTTATACCAATAAATATAAAAATACAAAAGTATGCTCATTTTAGAACAAATTTAAAAAATAATCTAACTTGCAAACAAATATAAAATAAATCAGTAGATTAAAAGAAATTGCCCAAAAAGCTAATACCATTAATAGACGGACTTAGTTGTCTTCAGGCTTAGCATTCAGGTGTACGCCTCAAAAATGACAATCAAGGGACAGGGTTTGATGTGTTTTATGAAAGCCTCACGCGAGGCGGGATTTGTGGCCTACTTTGATCTCCAAACCTTTATGTAAAAGGTGAAGATTGTTTTAAGTAATAGTTAAGAAAAGAAACCAACAAGAAGTCTCACCGGCTCAATGAATCTGGGATATGAATCTTTTCAGATGAGTTAAGTAGCAAAACTCTGAACTCAGAAAATCATCCAGAGTTGTCTAGCATTTCTCTAAACAGGCCAACTAGATAAAAATGTGGTGGTTTCTAAGGAGCATATATTACCTCTCACATCTAACATGCTACCTTAAGAGATATTGACCTCTTAAATGCTACTCGACGGACGAATTTCTTATACTCACTTCAAAATTTCATTTCGGCACTTGTCAACTTGATGAATGGGGCTATACTAACCCATATGCAGGGCTGTAACAAAAAATATGATAGCCAGCAAAAAAGAACAATGTATATAAGACAATATTTTTAAATGGGTCGTGCTACATCACCCGAATCATCTACATAATCTTTCACACCCACCTCACAATAGGAGGTGGGAGCCACAGGTCCGAATTGTTTAATACATGGGGGGGCCCGCCTGATGTGAGAGGGGGGAGACGGTTCGGTAACTCCCCCCTCGGTACATCCGGCTTTTCCCTTTTTAAATAAACAAGAGAGATGGGTTTTGCAATCTGTTCAGCAAAGAAAACTCGATTCAGCCCTCAAATAAGTAATAGTTTCAATGCAGAAAGACAGAGCAAAATAAGAATCCCTACGTACATTTTTACCATAAAATATTTTAAAGCTAAAATCTTTACCCAAAATTCAATCACTGTTACCATACATTGCGTTTCGAATTTCTGAACATCTCCAATTCTCAAGTTCTCAATATGAAGCTACAAAACTAAAAAAATGAAATCTTTCGCACTTCTTTCTTCTCTACAACAACCTAGAAGCCAATATACCTCAATTTGAGCAAGTCATCATATACACATAAAAGTCTGTAATGAAAAAAACAATGGAGGTGAAACTAGGAACTCACTTCGTTCGTTGACCAGAGTAAGGTTTATGCTCCCCATCAACAAAGAAGTACACAGTAGGAAACCCCTGAACTTCATACTTCTCCGCCAGTTCACTCTCCTCCGTGGCATCCACCTTGGCGAGTTTCACATTCTCCGCCTTCAGCTCGGTGGCAGCAGTCGCGTACTCCGGGGCTAGGGCCTTGCAGTGCCCGCACCACGGCGCATAAAACTCCACCATCACGTACTTATTTTCGTCCACAAAATCACTGAAATTCCCATCCGTCAAAACCACGACGTCCTTCTCATCAATTTTGGCCATCTCATCCTCCTCTCTCTCCTCGTTACCGAAGCTCGACGGGACCTCGAAATCATCATAATTCTCGAACTCTTCATCTTCATTGTCGGAGTATTCAGCGTCAGGGTGAGGGTATTTCGAATCGGAGGAGACGTCGGTTTCGTCATCTTCGAGAAAACTCAAGTCTTCTTCGTCGTCAGCGGCTGCTGTGGCGGAGAGGATGGGTGTAGAGAGGATAGAAAATAGAAGGAGAGAGACGAGCGTGAGGAGAAGAATGAGTCGGCTCGGCATTTTTGGTTTGAGTGGTGAGTTTGACTCAGATCGGTATCGGGAATTGACTGAGATCTGACTGACTGTGATTTAGGTTCTGGTGGGGGTGAGGAGTAAAACGTCCTTACGACGTCGTACAATTGTTGAATTGACTTTTGCAGATCAATGTTACCTTATGAATTTTCCCATGCATTATTTCATGTGTACTGGATTTTTGTTTACAGAAAGTTTACATCTCCTCACATGTGTGGAGTCCACCAAAATTAAAAAATGAAAAAAAAATCTACCCCCATCTTGTGTTTGTGAGTGTCTGTAAACCAATCCACCCCCACCCCTTCTGTAAGCCTAGCATCTCTCTTTTCTCATTTGTAACATAAAAACTCACGTGGGCCCACCTCACGTGATTAAAATATTGAAAAAAATAATCACCCATCCCCTATTGTGTGTATTCTGACGGGATTATGTGGTTCCATTTTCTGTACATGTAGTGCAATTGGTTATTTTATTACTTTCTCAAGGATAATTCTACATCAGCATTAATCGAATGGATGACAATGTTGACACGATAAATTAAATTCATAAAAAGGGCTAGTGGTAAAACCCATTTTATCTCTCTCTCTCTCACTACCGTCCATTGACGTTGGCTCTATGTAATTCTCCAAATCACTCTATGTAATGGGACGGTGCTAATGGTTTCTCTTTGTATGTGCTCTTGAATTTGCCCCTCTTTGTATGATTTTGAGAAGTTGATTCCATTTTAGATTGATAAGGAATTGAAATGTAACATATGCAACAGACTAAAGAATGGAACATACAAAAGGTTTTAGTGAACATTTAATTCTGTTATGTATTCTGCAGGTGGATCAATTGTTCACACTTTCATGTGTCAAGAACTATCACAAAATATGCAAATATTCATCATATGAAGTCAATTGATCACTGGTACTAGTTAATACAAAACAGAAAGAGACGATTGCAACATAAGTAATACATATGTAACTTGAGTAAAATGAGACTTTCGGTCATCTCCAATACTATAATGTCTCCCTTTCCAAACCCACTTCTTTGCCATGCTCACATGAAGTAGAATAAACAACATAATACATTTGCCATGCTTTCACTATATTGTCCACTGAATCGAACTTGTTTGCCACCCCCTATAGATATTTTAGAATAGATTTTGCGAAAAATATATTTATTTATTTATTATTTTTTTTTTTAAATGTGATCAAATAATAGAAGAAGTTATAGATCCACGTGCAATTTTATTTTTTTTTTAAATGAAAAATGTCTTCTTGAAAACTAATTAAAAAATGAATTGCCAAAAAAAAGGCCATGGATTAATTTTGCAAAATTTTCCGTTTCAATAATAACCTAATATTTTAGCAACGTGGTTTCTAACATTTAACTTTTATAGCACTACTTGTCATTGGAGATTGAGACTACAAATCTTGTCACAACTAGACACATTTAAATTTTACAGCACTACTTGTCATTGGGGATTGAGACTACAAATCTTGTCATCAACTAGACACATGCAACATATGTGTGCATGTTTCTAAATTTTAGGGGTAAATTACAATGCATTTTTTTGATACATCTAATTGATCTGGAAGCTCCAATTATTCTCTAGAAAATTGGTGACGATTCCTTGCTAATCAAATTCCTTAATCCCTGAGTATTCCCAGAGACGGAGATTGGGGGTGAGGGTGGGGGTGGTGGGGTGGGATGGGGGGCGATCGCCCCCCAAGATTGTCCGCTAGTTCATTATTCTTAATTAATTTGTAATGTAATTTTTAGTTTCGCCCAAAAAAAAAAATTGACTCGCCCCCCCAAAATTTTGAAATTTTTTTTTCCATTAATAAATATTGACCAAAAATCTTAGACTTTAAAATTCAACCATACAAAAATCTTATAC